>JBCEWC010018317.1:0-12030 GCA_038996855.1 Solanum aculeatissimum
ACCAAACAATGAATTAAGCACCACTTAAAAATTATCCCAGGATTAAATTTCTTTATCCATTACACCAAACGACCCCTAAGTGAAATAGCAGAAGCACTGTTATTGGTAGCAGTAGCATCACCAGAGTTAATAATAACTGGAGGGATTGTTTCTTGAGATGCAGCCACAGATGGGGAGAGAAAAAAAGGATCAAACTCGTAAGAGGCCAGAGGCTCGGATACCATATAAAATCAGATAGAGAGAAGTATTCAAAAGATGATTTTATTCCTTAGGCATTCAAGCTTTAAATAAAATGAATAACAACGACCTATAGCAGAACTTAAGGAATTCAATTGCTATGTATACTCTTAATAGTTGGATTCTTCTACAGATATACAACAACAATAAATTCCTACAATAGAAGAAGTCTTCTACAGATACAAAAAATAGTAAATTATTCTACTAATGATAATATGAAATAATTATGCTTAACATCTAGAAGCTCGGTCCAACAATGAAAGATCTAATCAGGAGGCATTGGGCTCACAACCTACAAAAATGTAGCAAGGGGTGAGCACCACACAACACAGTACTTAGCAAATGAAAACTAAATCTGAAGTAAAGCAATGAAGAACACAAGTACTCCTATCCACCCAACCACATACTGTTGAACTACGTACCTGCACTCTGAAAGTACCAACACAACAACAAAATATATATGTATACACAATATAGAATACTATCTCAATATAATCTGTTGAAACTTAGAGTCAAGTAGTACAATAATCTATCAGTAATATAAGTAGTTACAGTCTCATAACACAATATCCCTATAGTTTGTTCTTCTCAATGTACAAGGCTCTCGTCATCAACATAAATCACAATCTCTCAATAGCTTGATCTCAACAATGTACAAGGTTTAAATCATTCAACACATCACATATGATACATATAACCACTAGAAGAAAGGAATGATATGAAATGGAATGAAGCTATGAAATGTAAATAATGTCAGGTAATCATGATGTATGTCTGTCCTACGATACACATCCGCTGATATATCGAACCGAAACCCATGGGGCCTCGCATGACCATGTATCTAAGAACATTGCCGGCAGAAACCTCAGGCAATGCTCACACGACCGGTAGAAAGCACAACCATATCATCCGCCAGAATATTACCTCAGCATGCCGGCAAAAACCTCGGCTAATCGTCGACCAATAAAAACCTTGGCCACTAATCCACATTTTACCTTGTACATCTCTCGGTCATAGCCATCAAAACTATCAATGCACAAGTAACAGTAAATACAATACACACGATCTCAATATCATCACAATTTCAATATCATTATGATCTCAATATCATCACAAGTATACAGTCTCAATATCATCAAAATCTCAATATTGGTGCAGCCTCGATATCAGTACAAATCTCAATATCAGTACAATTTCAATATTAATGCTAGATAATCCACAAGTTCACAAAGTATTCACAATCTCACAACTATTTCACAATTCAAGGATTCACAACATTTGCAATTACCCAATTCTGAAGTCCCATGATCAACCACAAATCATCCAAACCCATTCACATAGGATAATACAAGGTTCGATCATACTTAACAAGATGTTAGAACTCAACTTTCCTTACTCTCTGTTTGGATGGTGGTTTGTCATGGTTCCATAAAGTATGGTATGGTTTGTATAGTACAGTACTGTATAATGTATGGATGGACTGTATGGGTTGCTACTATTTAATGATAATTTATTGTTTGATTTGATTGTATGGTACTGTATTGTAACTTATAAATTTACAAAAATATCCTTAATTATTATAAATGTTAAATTTATCAATATTTTTTTAATAATTTTTTTAAAAAAAAAATACATAGAATCAAGTACGGAAACATACAAGCTAATATATTTTCAATCCATACAAACAACACAAGAAAATAAAAAGTAAGAACCTTTAAAAAAACGAACGTCAAAAAATAGACTTAAACTTGAAAGAAAAGACAAGAGGAGGAAAAAAAGTTTCAAAAGATAATGCGGAGGGAAATAAGTAATACAAAAGCAATAGATATATTGGTGTAAAGTTTAATAAAGAATAAAAGATAAATTAGAATTATTTAAATTTAAGTAAGGGTATAATCGAAAAAAAAGAAGAGAGACATGGGATACCACCAAATTGATGATTTCAAAAAGTAGGGGTTTTCATGATTACAGAACCATGAAACCAAACCATACCATACCATATAATTAATGAAACAATCAACACAAATGTGGTTTTTTCACTAACCATACCATACCACACCACCAAAAACCACCATCCAAATAATTTGTTAACCGAAGTCTCAATCATCTCAAATCTAAGCCTTTTCCCCTTCTACGATATTCCAACTCACCACAATCTAGTCAAATATAGAATCGCAATCACATTACAAAACTAATGACACTAAAATCAAGCAATTCAAGTGAAAAGAGCAAAATGGTCCAAAAATCTCATACCGAAAAAGGTTCCCAAAATTTGAAAATCTTTAAATAAAAATGTTCCCCAAGTAATAAAGAATTTAATGGTGAAAATCGTTTCGACAAAGGACTTGAAATGAGCTCAAAATCATCACTTTTTTTTAATCAAGAATCAATGTCCAAGAAAACTCCAAATTTCCCAATTAAAAACCAAAATTTTGACGTAAAATCATGAATTAATCAATGAAAATCAAAGATATAAGTTAGAAATATGTTACCCAAAAGCTTTATCTTGAAATTTCTTGAAATTCTCCCAAAACCAAGCTTAGAATGTTAAAAATGGAGGAAAAATTATGAAATCCGATATTTTTAATTAAAACACGATTTTAGGCATTTTTGTACTCCGCAAATGCGGAGGTCAGACATGAAACACCTCCGCTAATGCAGAGGTCTAGAGAGATGACCCTCTGTGAACGCGGAGGCCAATCTGCGAACGCGGAGTACATTTCCCCTGCACTAGATATCAGCAATGCCCAATACTCAAAATCACAGAATGGACCTTCAGAATTCATTCGGAATCCAATACACACAAATCAGACATGGAACCCTACTAGAATAGACGTTCCGGGATCGATGGAACCATCGAAATTCAAGTCTGAGGCATCCTTGGCCCAACACCCGATAGAACTCAAAGAAACTAATTAAAACTCAAAATACTCAAACTGCCCTCAGGAACTTTAAAAATTACAGTGAAACCATTTCTAGCGTTAGTTTCACCATCCGAAACTAGTGGAACTATCACAATTTCGGAGCTTCTGAACTCCGAATGTTGACCAACATCAAACTATGATTCGAATTCAACTAAAAATGCAACATTGGGTCTGAAATCTCTGTTTTAATTCCAAATACAGTTCTGTTAGTTCTTCTAGACCAAATTTCGTAGTCGGGAGCTGATGGAATCGATGGAATTGTGTTTTGACACTCAAAACTCAAGATGATCTCAAAACTCAATATTTCAAACTTTAAGTCTTTAAAAACTCTTTCTATAGCAAAATTTCAACTTCTTACAAGGTTTTTGAAATCCGACTTTCAGACTCAAGCAGAAATGACTCAAGATAACTTTCAGGAAGGGCAAAATAGTAATTTTGTCAAATTGCAAAAAATGACCTTCGAGGTCATTATACCTGTAGTGGAAATTGCTATTTTTAAAAGATGTCTATAATGTGTTTGATAAGAGTCTCAACTGAAACTTGTCTGAATATTAAGTAGAAATGAGTAGATAACTTTCACCTCATCAACCTTGAAGGTTATAAATATATGCTCTAGTGCATAAGCTGTAGAGAAATAAAAAATATGCATCTGCCCCTGACCTTGGTAACTCAAAAGTAGAAGCATCAAAAAAGATGATAGATAATTCAAAAGTCAATGACTTGTATTTTAATATTATCAATGAACTGTCAATTTCATCTGCCCATGTGAATACATATACCAACTTATCATGAAGCATTTACACAAAAACAGCAAAGATGATAAATAATAGTTCTAAAGTCAATGAGTTGTATTTTAATAATCTTGAAATCATTGCAAATCCATATGTACCTATTTGATTCTTCATTCAACAAACAACTCTCTTTGCCATTATTTCTCAAACAAAGGGCTTCTATTGAAAAACTTCAGAACCTCAAAAGGTAAGATCATCTTCAAAGTCTCTTCTTTTCTCTATCATTAAAACATTTTTCTTTTGATTTTATTGAAAACATAATAATTAACATTTGAGAAAAATTACCATTATTTTGATGAATGATGTGTTGACATTTGCTAAAGTTTATGAGCTGGATTTTTTCTGTCTTGCTGGCTTATAATTTGATCTTAATCATGCATTACCTTTCCCTTCATATTCATATCAAGTGTTTATATTTAATTAAATATAGAGATATATATTCGATGCAAATAATCTTTTATCCTTTTTCCATCCTTTATTATCATTACTTGTTTAATTATTCTCATCGACTTAATTATTGATGATATGATGGACTTGTGTGCAAGGGCAGAATCGGGTAGGATTGAAGGGTTCATTTAATTTTTTTTTTATCAAATAAGTACCTGAAACTGAAGATGATGGATAAAAAGGCTCAATTTTTTTTTGAATGTTAACCATACACATGGGGATGCAAACAAAATAAAAAGCATTATAAAGAAGTAAACAAATGAAAGTCTCATCAGGTATCATTACAAGGAATTATTTGTTATGCAATAATGTGATGTTATGTGCATTTGTTGCAGCTGTTACATCTATTCTTTCACTTGGAAGGAAGAAACTAAACAGAAAATATTAAGAATATGAAAAGATTGTAACATTTGATATTAATAATGGAATCTCAAAAGAGCAATTCAGGCAAAAAATGTGGCTTTTATATAAAGTGATTAGAAATTAGAAAGTCCTAATTAAGATATAATTTATCATTTAATAGGATTAATTTTGTAATGGTGGAGCGCCTTCCATTAGGAGTTTCCATGATGATTTCTTATCTACATATTTCAATACCACTAGATTGTAAATACCATTATGATCAAGGGTGTTGATTTTTTAATATATGCACACAGTAGTGGATATTTTACATATATATATATGTCACGACTCAAAATCCGGATGTGATGACACTCACCTAACTCACCAAGGTGAGTCAGCCCAAAAGCCAACAACTTAACAATAATAGTAAAAAGCAGAAGACAAACAATCTGAATAGGATGGATAAACATACTAAATCAAAACTAAAACCTTCCCAAGACTGGTGTCACATGTACAAACCTCTAAATGTAAAATTTTCAAATGAAATACATATCTCAGATGTCTGGTCCTCAAATAGAACACAACATATAAAAAGAAAGTGGAATCTCTGAAGGTCTGCTGAGGGTATAGGTAGCTACCTCATGAGTAATCCAGAAGCTCTATCCAACAAAAAGGAAGCTAACAAGGGGGACAGGGTTCACAACCTACAAAAATGTAGCAAGGAGTGAGCATCAAACAATAGGGTACTCAACAAAATGGAACTAACCTAAAGTAAAACAATGAAGAACACAAGTAACTCCTTAAGTCTCAACCACAATCCATCAAACTACAACCCTGAACTCAAAAAAGCCTCAGCACAATATAGTATATATCACAGTAAAATAAATATACTCATCATTTGGCATAATAGCTCAGTACACGGATATATAAGTAGATCCAACACTTTTCCACAATCAATAATATAATAAGTGTACAATCTCATAAGTAATATATGAAAGTATCAACCAAATATAAAATAAGATAGAATGGATGTCATGAAATATATTTAATGTAATGCAATGTTCAAGTAATCGTGATGCATGTCTGTCCTAGAATACACATCCGTTGGACATATGTGTATGCCTCAGACGGAACCAATAGGGGTCTCATGTAGATCATGTATCTGTGATCATGACTAACAATGACCTCGGCTCATGTCACCTGTCCAGAATGACCTCGGACCATCCGAAAGTGACCTCGGACCGCTAGCATATTTCGTTGGCTCGACCGATAGAGACCTCAACCATCAATTTGCATATTACCTTACTCACATCTCGGTTGTATCCATCACAATGTCAATGCACAAATAAATGCAAGGTGCAAGATCATAATTATATCATAGCATCATCATTAGAATGCAATATCTCAATATCATCAGTGTCTCAATATCATTAATGTTTCAATATCATCAGTGTCTCAATAAATGTCTCCATATCATCAATGTCTCAATATCATCAATGTCTCCATATCATCAGTGTCTCAATCATATCACAATATAAACATCATCTCGCCATCAATATCGAATGATTCACAAGATAACTCAACAAAGGGTTAGAAGTTCACTTGCCTTATACAAAGTCAATCAAATCGAAATTGCCTCTTTCTCCCTCCTACGATACTCCAAATCACCACAATCTGTTCACATATGGTATCACAATCACATAATGAATCTAATGACACTAAAATCAATTAATTCAGAGAAAAAAAGTAAAATGGTCAAAAATCTCATGCCAAAAAATGTAGGCGCACAGTGAAAATTAATGAATGATAATGTTCCCCACATAATAAGGAATTCAACGGTGAAAATAATTTCAAAATGGAGTTGAGATGAGGGAGAAATCAACATTTTAAGTTTAGGAAATCAAAATCCAAAAATTCCTAAATTTCACCATCAAAAACACAAAATTAGAAGTCAAAAACATAATTAATCAATGGAAATCAATGAAATAGGTTAGAAATTACTACCCAATCACTTTGCCTTGAAAAATCTTGAAATTCCTCTTTAAAATGGGCTTGAAGAGTTGAAAATTGTGGATTAGGAATAAAAGGCGTCTTTTTAAAACTGAAATTGTTCAGGCCCACGCAATGCTCCGTGAACACGGAGCCTTACCCGCTAACGTGGAGGCCCAAGTGGCTTAACACTCCACAAATGTGGATAGGGCATCGGCGAACGCGGAGGCAAAGCGACCACAGCTCCACGAACGTGGGCCCACCTTTCCCGAACGTGGTAGTCTAATCACACTGACCTCCGCGAACGCAGAGAAGGAGGCGCTAATGCGGAGGGTTAGGGGTATATGCACCAAAACCAGTCAACACCAGCAAAACATAACAACAAGAAGTTAGGAACAGAACCTTTGGAAATTCGTTCGAAACCCCGTGAACTCAAACCAAATATGAAATCCTACAAGAAATGACGATCCAAACTCAATGGAACCGTTAGAATTCGAATCTTTCCCTTGTGGTCCCAAACTTTAGAAAGATCATTTAAACTAGTTTCAGACTCAAAAACTCAAAATATTTATGAAAACTCTAAAAATTGCAACGAAGTCATTTCTAGCGTTAGTTTCACCACGCGAAACCACTGAAACTAACGAATTTTTGATATAAGCTCTCGAATTTCGAATGTTGACCAAAGTCAAACCTATGATCCAAAATGAACTAGAAAATGGAACTTTGGGCCTAAAATCTCCATTTAACTCTGAATTTAGTTTTGCAAGTTCTCCTAGACCAAATTTGGCATTCAAGAATTGATGAAATTGACAGAATTAAATTTCGACACTTGAAACTTGAAATGACCTCAAAACTCAAAATTTTCAACTATAAGCCTTTGAAAACTATTTCTTTTGCAAAACTCCAACTTTTTACTAGATTTTCAAACTTTGACTTTTTGACTCATCCAAAAATGACCCAAGACAACTTTCAGGAAGGGCAAAAATGGTAATTTGGCCAAAAATACCGAAAATGACCTTCACGGTCATTACTTCATTCACCACTAAAAACTATGTTTGTCCTTGAACATAAGGCACAGAGAGGGGCCTCACAAGAAGTAACCAAGAGTCCATCGTACAATTCTCAAGGTCGTTAATCACTTCCAAGTAATTTCATTCTTGAGAGCTATAACATCAGAATGTACCATCAAGAATAAGATTTATAAGCCAACATAAAAAATTTCCCTCCAAGAGCGACTACGAATTCAGAAATTAGCCATGGCACCAAACTTGAACCAGCACCCTCATACCACACTACACACAGTAGGATAATCTTCCACCCACGCATCCACGAGACAATTAAGATCCCTTTTTGGTGAAGGCCAATAGTGAACCTGAACAAATTAGAGCCAATTGTAATATAAAAACAACCTTAATCCCCATCCTAATTTCCATTCTCTTAACATAATCCTCCCCAAACTCAAGTTATGGAATTCCAATCCTCAGACAAAGCATATATATAAGAGAAAAATCCAATTAGTCTAGGTCTAAAGGGAGGTAATGACCAAGAAAAGTAACCAGCAAAAGATACTCCTAAGCTCATAAAACCTCAGTTAATACTGTAATTAATATAGTCTGAATGCTAGAACGGTAGCTAAAATCAAGTCCTCAATCAACAAGAATACCCAAAAGTGTTAGAAATCACAAGTTTTCATGAGCTCACAATCACTTCCATTCAGAATCTCCCTCATGCACCTTTAAACTCTCGTATCCTCATGCCAAACTTAAGAAATTCTTTATCACTCCATAAATTTTATGCACCATAAACATATAATCTTTATTTATCACTAAGTATCTACATAATCCATCATGATAGTCTACGATAACTTCCATCAACGAGGTAGCATCCATCCAAACCAAAATCATCAATGGCACACGTATTATCATAAGTCCTTTCTAAAGTGCTTCCATGAGCCATTTATCATGATTGGACAATCTACTCTAACATGAAGCACAAAAATTCTCATATCACTGTTTGTCATTCAACCCAAATCGAACCTTTTGAAAAGGAGTTGACAATCTTTCATAACTCTGTGATGAGTCAACCCACCTCACATTATCATCAAACTCAAAGCAAAAATACCTACAATTTACAACTCTAAACCATGGATCTACACATGATGTCTAATCTCCTTCACTTTCCTTAACTTGAACCTGTCACCAATGTTGCATGGATGTCTAAATCCTTAACCCATACTCATGACCCAATCTTATATGCTTAAACTCTTTGATGTCCAAGTCTAATGTACCTGCTCCTAACCCATTTATTTTCATTATTTCTTAGAAAGCTCCATAACAAATTACCTTTTACTTCATACTAACTACTCAAATGCAACTTCATTAAATCCTTTCACCATCAAAAGTAACAGAATCTATAATCGAAGTCGTAAGGAAACTCATCCTCACACTTGAACTAACCCCTTTAGACTTCTCTCTCATATCTTACCCAATAGTCTCTTAACCCCACAGATACAAGCATAACTATATTACAATATGTTGAACAAGGTAAAAACAAATCATGTCAAATTATGAAGTTAATCTTATAGTTGATATGGTAACCCAATCCCAAGTCGTACCAGCGAAATTTACCGACTCAACCAACTATCCACATGCACTCTTTTACTAACATTTCCATTTACATCCTGAAAAGTGAACTTGTCAAAACCTCATTAATCCATATACTTGCTATCTCAATATCAACACACTCCTTTTGGCTTACAATAAAGTCGTCAGTCCCCATATAGATCTTTGGCATAAAATTCACACTTAAACATATTAATACCCATTCCAAGATTCACCACTATGACTTTCCTTATGATCGATTTCAAAATTTTAACAAGTAATATACACAACTTAAACTAGCATTTTTCGAATATTAACGTGTAACAAATATTAATTTAAACTAAAATTTTTCGTCCTTTTTTAATGGGGAGGCCTCGAAATCCGACGGATAGATTCGTCATTGGTCAGGTGTAACAAATAATGCACACGTAAAATTAAACTAATATTTCTTAACTTTAAAATATAATAAATATCAATCTAAACTAATTTTTTCTGTCTTTTTTAAATGGGGAGGCCTCGAAATCCGACGGATAGATTTTTCATCTGCCATTTTAACAAGTAATATACATAACTTAAACTAGCATTTTTTGAATATTAATGTGTAACAGATATTAATTTAAACTAAAATTTTCCGCCCTTTTTTAATGGAAGGTCTCGAAATCCGACGGATAGATTCGTCATTGGCCATTTTTAATACACAATATATTCAATTAACTAGAAATTTCCACAAAATAATGAAAATGAACCAAATTATTTAAATAAAAATTCAAAAGAAATTACAATCAATAATAGACAATGAGAACAACTCTTTATGTTGCCTCAAATTCCATCACTGTTACAAATGAAGAATAATCGAAATGGTGCAAAACTCATTCAAAATAGCATAATCAATATTGATAATTGTAAAAAAAAAAAACAGCAAAAGCAACAGTAACTATTAAAGAAAACACAATAGCAATAAAATTAACTAACTAAATATAAACATAACATGAAATAATAATGATAATAATAAAATAATGGTGATTCCACGAAAATATATCACTTTCCCCTAGATGTCATACCATCCCCAAGCATTTTCAGCACATTAAACTAAATAACTAATGGAGTCATATAGTTACAATTATAATCACAATAAGAAAATACGTAAGGATGAAATATAAAAATAATAAAAGAAATAAAAGAGGAAAAAGCTAAGTTACCATCGGGATTTCAAGGTTTCATCGGTTGTTTTTGGTGACTCGCGGTTGTGGTCCAAGAACTCGGAGCTTAAAGCTGTTAATCTTCTCCGAAGTTTGAGGGTTGGAGTTGTTGTTGTCGGAGCTTCGAGCTCGCTGTTCGCCGGAGATGGAGGTTGATGGGGTTGCTGTTGTTGGTGTTGAAACAGGGGCTGTGGTGGGGGTTTCTGGGTTGGGTTTTGTGGTGGAGAAGGAGGGTTTGGCGGAGAGGTGAAGGAGATGGTGGTTTTGGAGAAATGGGTCGTTGGTGGTAGTTTAGGGTGTTTGAAATGGTGGATCTGTGTGGAGATCTGGTTGTGGCTCGCGAAGCTGATGGGGGAGAGGAAAATGGAACGCCCGGGTGTTGGGGTTCGCCGGCAGGGAAGGGAGATGGTGGTTGTGGAGTCGCGACGGATTTCAGGGTTTGGTGGAGGAGATCGGAGAAGAGCGGCGGCTTGGCGACTTTCTGGTGGGGAGACAGGGGAGACGAAGAGGAGGGGTTGATGGGGTTGTCTCCGCTGGTGAGGGAGGAGAGGGCTGCCGGAGCTCCGGCGAACTCTTCGCCGGAGAAGAAGATAAATAGTGAACTCCTCAAAAAAATTCTAAAAATTATTCAATCTTCCTCTTCACATTACTCATCCCTACTAATTATATAAATATTTTTAAATCTAGTATACAAAAAATATGAATCTAAATTGTGGTTAACTATATCTGTTCACGTATAATTTTATCTGTGTAAAAAAATAAAAATTTATTAGACCACATTAAAATTTAAAAGTAAATACATAAAGAAATATAATTAAAGATTTAAAACAATGCAATTTTACACAAAATAATACTTTAATAAACTAAATTAATATTCCAACCTATAATATGAATTTAAAAATTAAAATCAATAAAAAATCAAAATTAAACTAATCAAAAATCCTAATATTTTACAAATAACAATAATTATAAAAAATTAATCTAAAATCGTCAACAAAAGTAATTTAAATTATTTAAAAATATCAACATAAAAAGTGTGAATTTTAGAAGTGTTAGCAAAAATTGAGTGTCAACAACGGATCGTGATTATTCCCCTCTTGAGCAGGGAGTTTTTCCACGTTAAATTCTTGAGTTCAGTTTGTGCTGTCTGTTTTATTTTAATTTCTGGTTTTAGTGATTCAAGGGACCTGATCCTTTGTGTAGATTATTGTATTGTCGTTCAACAAGTTTCCCCAAACCGAGCATGCCAACTACGGAAACAACTCCATAAGGCAAATCATGATCAAGTAATTTGACTAGGAGCAAGTTGAAGTCATCATCCAAACTGATGACTTCTGTTTTATCAGCATGAAGGAATAATCTTCTGTGGTCCAATGAAATGCAATTATGTAATGACCTGCTACGTTATTAAAAAAAAATTATCTTCTTACTTTCATAAAATGTCCTATTGTAAATTTTAAGAGAGTATTTTTGGACTATTCAATAAGTAAAGTTATTTAAT
>JBCEWC010018318.1:0-12029 GCA_038996855.1 Solanum aculeatissimum
ATCTAGATGAAGCATCTATTAGGACCATAAAATATCTAAACGTCCCACTAGGTGGGTGAATAGGTCCACAAATATCCTCATGTATGGGTTTCGAAAATGCAGGGGACTCAATCCTAACTTTTGTTGGTGATGGTCTCATAATCAACTTGCCGTGATAACAAGCAGTACAAGAAAATTCACCATTTAAAAGAATCTTTAGATTCTTAATGGATGTCCATTTGAATTTTCTATAATTCGTCTCATCATTATAGATCCGGGATGTCCCAGGCGATCACGCCAAAGTACAAAAGTATTGAAATCAGTAACGGTTTGATTTACTATAGAATGTGCCTCAATTGCACTAATTCTTGTCCAATACAAACCAGATGATAAAAACAGGGAACTTTTCTATAACACATATCTTTCCAGAGACATTCTTGGTGATACCAAGATATTCAATACTCATCTCATCCATTGACTGGATATGATAATTATTTTCATGAATATCTTTAAAACTCAACAAGTTTCTTCGAGATTTTGGAGAAAACATAGCATTATTTATGATGAGTTTAGTTCCCTTGGGCAAAATTATAATGGCTCTTCCAAAGCCCTCAATCAGATTAGTACTACCAGAAATTGTAGTAACATTTAATTTGTCCATATTTAAATGAGAAAAATATTTCTCATTTTTGAATATCGTATGTGTCGTACCAGAATCGATCATGCAAATATCTTCACAATTAGACAACATGCTTTGAGAATTATCCATGTCTTAGCCTTGAATCTTTAAGATAGTAAAGTCTCGTGCTGATAACGTGTTATGAAATTATAAAGTATAAAGAAGAAAAGTAGAGAGAAGATTTCTTATTGTTCTTGAGTAATATTAAGTTGTATTCAGATATATATTACAATGAAGGAAACTCTTATATTTATAGGAAAAAAATCCTTATATTTATAAGGAAAAAACCGATTTGGTTTTCAAGTAGGATTCCTAACTATTAAAGGAAACCAAATAATAGACATTCACCACAATACAAATATGTTCATAACACTTATATATATATTCTCTTATATATAACCCAACAAAGATGGTACGAATACAACGAATACAATAACTACATATTGTACACAAAGTAGCATAAATTGTATCTAGGAGATTTGATTATGGTTGAATGTGAAGGACATTTGAGACATATGTATTTTATCTATGAAGACGCGTGTAAATTCATTTACGTGTAACAACAAGTTCTCCTCTCTCCTGCTTTATCAAAAAATCATTAATCTTGCTTTTCCTCTTTCTCTCAATAATGGCAAATGTTCACTCTAAGGTAATCTCATTACCTACTATGGCAGATTTGGTGTACTGCAAAAAATTTAAAAAATAAACAGGTAATATTATTCTTTCACTAATTTCTACCATTTTTCTTAGATACTCTTTAATTTATCCCACAAAATTAGATGAAAATTGTGGGTAAGAAATTTTAAAGAACTTATTAATTTTTACTTTTTTCTTTGTATTTCTTAATTATCTCATGAAATTTGACATAAAAATTTGCTATTTGGCAGAGTTGCTTGGACTACGAAATTAGGAGTAACAATATCTTTGCTACCAACAAGATTCTTTAACTAATTTTACACATGCATGTGAAGAAGATGAGCTAGAGAGATAGTAAGTCCTTATCTTTAAAAGTCATTTCTCTTTCTCTCTCACTCACTTTGTGCATTTGCCTTCCTTGTGAATTTATTTTGAAATTCCGTGTTTTGAGTTCTATTTATAGGAGAACTTTTGTATTTTCTTTATGTTTATCGGTTATTTTTTGTGAAAAATCTTTTAGACATCAGTTTCATCCTATGTAATTTTTTCTGAGATTTTAATTCTTATTTTAAAATTTTAAGGAGAAATTTGAACTTCACTTTGGTCAGTCTAATTTTCATATGTTGATTCATGAATTTGACAAGGATAGTGATCTTCCTTCAACTTTCTTTCTCTATCCCTGTAAAGCTTATTATTCAGAAAAGAAAGAGTCACATTTTAAGATCCTCTTTAAAATTTAAAGCTTCTTCGTTTATTCAATTGCTTCACTTGATTGTTTGTCACAATCAAAAATAGATCGTGAGTGGCACCCACACTTACCCTCCTAGGTGGGGGAACCAACAATACAATCCCAACCTACGTTAGCAGTTCAACTTATAAAATACGATATTAATCGAAAGCTCAAACTTTTAAAAATAAGAATAACAAAATCACTAAATCTATTACATAACGTTCCCCAAAACCTGAAAGTCATCACATCAAGGACATCTAATCTCAAATACCAAGTCTAAGAGTAGCAACACCAAAATAGATAAATAAAATAGTTTATGTCCGAAAACTAAGGACATCATGCCATACTGATAGAATCCAATACGAGCTAGAAGGTTAGCTCACCCTGAAATCTGATATACCGACGACTGACTAGAGCTGAGGGCGAGCCAAAGTCAATAGAACACTAGTTGCACTCCACAAATGCAAAACAAAAAAAATTACAAGTAGGAGTCAGTACAATCCACATGTACTGAGTAGGCATCATTGGCCGACTCCAAATAGAAATTAATATTCATCATGTAATATCAAGAAATCAATTATAACATTTAACAGGTAGCAATCAACAAGTACAAGTGACAACATCATAAAACAGATACGCAATCAAACAATAATATCAAGAACATGAGGACTCAGACCTCCACACCACACTTTTTTTTGGGAGATGAGTTATTTGAGATTGAGTATATTAAATCACTTCAATATGTTTTCCTTTAATATTATCATGTCGGAACGTGGCACCCGATCCAATTATATTGTGTCGGAACGTGACACCCGATCTAATTATATTGTGTCAGAACGTGACATTCAATCCAATTATATTTGTGTCGGAATGTGACAATCGATCCAATTATATTTGTGTCGGAACATGACACCCGATCCAATTATATTTAATTCATGATTCTTTATCATTACTCTCCACTTCATTAACAATATTTCGTCAAGCCTTCTTTTTTTCAAGGCATCACTTTGGTAAGACAACTTTAAGATTATGGATTTCATGGTCTTGGGATTGCAGACCAATCACAATACATATCAATCATCTAAATCACAACAATTTAATGCATAGATAATTTCACAACATCACTCAACGAATATCAGTTACTATTAATAGTCTTTCTAATACATAGAATAAATCATAACCTACCTCAAACAGAAGCCAAACTAGTTAATTCAACAATGCTTTTCCTTCCTTCAATGCCTCAAAACTTATTGAATCTATCAAATATATAATATTCATAAGAATATGAATTCAATGACACCCATATTGCTATATTTTATTTTTGACTCAAAAATCGGGTTAAAAAGTCACCCCAAGTTCCCGAATTTGAATCTGGAAATTTCTTTCAAATTATGTTTACCCATAATAAAATAAATTTATATGTTAAATTTCAGCTAAAACGGATCGTTATTCGACCCCCAAATCAAGGTTTTGTTCTAAGAACCCTAGGACTATATTTTCATAAATTATACACGTTTCTACCCTAAAATTATATTCGTAATTAAATAAAAATTTAATAGAAAGGATGAGAATAATTACCTTGATATTTTGAGATGAAAATCATAATTTTTTCTCTCTTCTTTTTCTTTATTTTTCTCCCCCGCATCTTTTTTTCTTCTTCGTCTTTCGTCATTTCTGCTTTCTGTTTCTTTTCGTTTCTTTTTTAATTTCTAGGGCTGCTCATGCAGCCCTTTTTACACACATATATATATATATATATATTTTTTTTCTTTTGTTTTTTTTTCTATTTTGATTTTCTTATTTATTTATTTTATATATTAAAAGTGATAAATTATGTTAATCTATTTTAATAAATATGGTATAAATAATAAGGGTATTAATTAAATTATTATTTTAATTTACCAACTAAATTAATAATCTAAAATTATCTCTTAACTAAATAATAAAAATTATTGAATAGTCCAAAAAACTCTTTTAAAATTCACAAGATAAATCTTTTATAACATACGCAACTCTATATCTCAAAATGACTTAATGGGTCGTTGTTCAAAAAAACTCTTGAATATGTCAATGGAGATCGACCTAGATGAAGTCTTTCGTGACATGAAGATGGTTTGCTTATGTATCATCTTTTTTTCGATGAATTTGTTTTTGTTTTGAATTAATTAGTGAAATAATAAATCATCTTATGAACTTTTTTTAGTTTTTTCAAGATCGCTGAAATTTACAAGTTGATTGTGCATCCATTGTGTTTCATGTTTGATGTTTGTGTGCTCATTGGCTAATCGTTTTTGGACTTTTTTCATTGTTTTTATCCTTTTTGATGCTATGCATGCTCATTGACTAATTGCAACAACGAAATTTTTTAGAGCGATGGAGCAAACACTTTTCCTGACTAAGCTAGCTATCATCATCTTCCACTAAATATGCAAGATGAAGGTGTGATTATTAATTACTTGGATATTCTCCTTGCAGAGATTTCTATAAGGAATTATTATGATTTTCACTTGTATGTTTGGGTTAAGATTGAGTATTAAGCTATTTGATATTTATACTTCAAATGGACAATCAAAATCAAAATTAAATATACAGGAAAGAGATGCTACTAAGGAATTATTGGTGTATCTTGTGGATGCTTCCCCTAAAATATTTTTCACTATTTGCCCTGGGGTTTGTCCTTTTTACCACCTGGCTATCTCATTTTGTTTAGTCTTTTTGATTGATTTTAGACATTTTCAATTACTCCATTCACTCTAAGCTAATAAAGGATAACTTCACTCTCTTTTCACATGAGATAGTCTGATAGTTCAAGATGAATTTCTTCAAATGACAAGGAGGATGATCAGGTTTGAGATTTTATTGTTTTACGAAAAAATGACTTATTTTCGAAAATTCAATTAATTACTTAATTAATTTAAGTAACAATCGAATTTACGAAATCACAGAATCGCCACTTAATTTTTAAGGAAAAATCAAGAAAACCATTAAAATGATTTTAAAAAGATCTAAACAGATTTTTTTTTTGAAAATCCCAATGAAAGAGTTCAGGTTCAAATTTTCATCTCAAGAAGGTTTTACGCACTTGAAATGACCGCTAACGTGCGATTATCCGACAATTAAGAAAATCATTTGACTAACTTAAAAAAAATGTTTAAAACTTGTTTAAATAAAAATCCATTTGAAAATTGACTTAAAAAGTAGGTTTCGAAAAATGTCTAACTTAACAAATAATTTAAAATAACCACAATAAATAAAGTGTTTAAAAATTTTAAGTCATTTGAAAAAATTTAAAAATATTTTCTACTAAAATAATTGAATAAAAGACGATTGCATTTCTTTTTATTTATTTGAAAATTTTAAACTCAACTAATTTTTAAGAAAAATTAAAAATCGACCAATTTAAGATAAGAAGTAATTCTTGAAAATAACAATTTTCAAAATTTAACATAAATGATTCGTCATTTGGGGAGTTTAATTAGATTAAACAAGAAAATAAATTACTAAATTAAAGTTAGTTGTTAGAGAATTATTACAGACCAAATAAATAACACAGATAGGGAATATAAATGAATAAAATAAAATTTTGGCTTGGCAGGCCCAAATTTCGGCAACCTGTCCTAATTCTAAGGGTTTGGACCTGCCTAGCCCATTACACTGCTGCTGCTACGTGGGCTTTTAGCCCTCCGCATGTGATATACATTTGTGTATATCGATGTATACCAGTTTATACACTCATTTCTTGCTGATTTACTGTATTCATTTCTTCAACTTCCAACAAATCCTCAGACCCGATAATCATGCAAATGGGGGAGGTGGAGTCCATTTAGGACTCCAAAATATTCACATGCAATAAAAGAGAAAAGAAAGAATAAATAACAATTCCAAACACTTAATATGTAGCAAAGAGATTAAGGCAAAAACATGGGAAGTTGGAACAACATTAGAATTTAACATTCAAGAGGGAAGCCATGTCACAGAGGAGGAGATAACACAACTAGAAAGTTTGTAACTTTGCAACCAGGGGATTTAACATGTACTTAAGAGGCAAAATCATTTTAAACTTGGCTTCAATTCTTTGCATCTCATAAGTGAAGAAAGAGGGACGTTGACAACATGCTTGAACAAGATATGATAAACCAAAGTGCATTTTAATCTTAAAAAAAAAACTCAACAAGTAGTCACAAGAAAATTTACCAAGAAGATGCGTTCCAGCAATAGATACTCAGCAACCAAGGGTATCACAATACTTGAAAACAATAGGGAGTAGGGATATGAAAAATGGGAGTAGCAGGAAAACTTTAAACTGCAAAGATGACAAATAGTGACAAAAGAAAAGCCAACAATGGATTCACGAAATATCTTTAAGATCTGACTCCAAAACAATGATCAATAAGTAAATGGTGAACTAAGAACTAGATGAAACAAATGAGTATAGGAACAGAATAACCATCATCAAATAATTGATGTTAGTTTTAAGACTAAATGGGCAGAGAACATGTTCATATTAACCTATAGGAAGCTAAGTCGCTTAAGCCACACATAACTTTGTAAGGAAAATAAACACATAGTTGAATTGAGGAAATCAGCAGGACAGACCAAACTTGAAGTAGGTAAAGGTAAAACAAACATGGTTTTGAGCTGGAAAGTAGAAACTGTAACCAAGAATGTTTAACAGATGAAGACAAGATAATGTGTGAACCAAACAGATATAACATGATACTTATGAGCGTTAAATCAGATAAGATCGAATGAGCATATCTCAAGTCTGGCAGAAGAAACTAATTCAAACCAGACGTCAAAATATGTAGCTACAACATAGAAACCAATCAACTATTATACCATGGAACTAGAGCACTCAAAAAATGCAAAGGAATTCCAGCTACATGCTCTAATGAGGAGACTACACATCTAATCACCATTTAAGGCTGTATAATGATATCTAACTGATTAGCTGCTGGTTTAGGCTAAAACAAGACCTTAATCATGAAGCTAACAAAAAACATCACTGTTGAAATGTGAAACCAAGACAAACGCTCGTTTTGAAATCCCACTTATCTGGAAAACTTGAAGTTGACTAAAACACAACACACACAGAGCAAGAAGCACGAAGTCGTCGCTAAATTAAGACTCTTACAACTCAAGACACAACCCTACGGCTCCAGCAAACATTAACATCACAGCATCAACTCACAGTACTTTCACAATAATTCAGTTACAATAGAACAAACATAAACACGAAGATTTTAATATAATCTTAGAACTCATTTCATAACAGATCTAACATGCTCACAGACAATGAAAAAAAAGAACAAGAACAAGATCAAGCTTGTTACCTTTCGGAGGGCAGTGAACTGGAACGACGAGATTGAGACGGAGACTTTCACCACGAAAAATAGAAACCCGAATGCAGGCTCTTAAACTCAGTCGCGTTTTCAATTCACAGAACGAGATGAGATTTTCGAATAAAATTGAAGGCCTCAAACTGTTAATCAAAAGTCGTCTTCCTCTCCCCCAATGTTTTCGTCTAAAACTGACCCCTTTTCCCCGTCTCTGTATGTCTCTCTGGAGTGTCTCTCCCTCTCTCCCTGTTTGTCGTGTTTTCCCCTCTCTGTTCCCCTTCTATCTCTGTTCCTGTTCTTTTCTCTCTATCGTCTCTGTCTCTCTTCGTCTATCCCCCTCTATCTCTCTCGGCTCTCTGTTTCTGCTCTCTCCCTCTCTGTTCTCTTCCTATCTCTATTTCTATCTCTGCGTATCACTCTCTATCTCTCTCTCTTCCCTCTGTCCCCTCGAGTAAAAAAGAAAGGGAAGTTTAAAGGGAAAATTCAGGTCGAAAAAGGGGGGAAATCCCAGGGTAATTGATTCCAGAATTTGGGGTTTTTGAATTCGAAATTCGAATTCGTTTGGTGGAAAGGAGACGTTGAGGGTGCAGGACAGCGGGGAAAGGGACCCGCGGTTGTTGAACATTGAAAAAATTGTCGTGTGAGTGGGGAATGGAATGATGAAGGGGAAATGATGGAGGAAAGGAGAGTGAGAGACGAGGGAGAGAAGTGCGTGGGCGAGTGAAGAGAGTTGAGGTGAGGGATAGGCGTTGGGTTCGGGTACGGGAGAGAGGAGAGTGGGGCTGTTGTGTGTATGTTTGGAGGAAGAAGAAGGGTGAGGGAGAGATATGGGGTTCTGGGTGAGGGGCTGTGTGGCAGTGCCGGCGTGGGTGCCGGCGTGTGCTGTGAGGGTGTCGACGGAGCGTGAGTTAAAGGTTGGGGGAGATGAGATTTGGCTATGCTTGTGTATGAATGTATGTATGTATTTGTGTTGTTGTTGGATGTGTTATTGAAGAAGGGAATCTGGGCCGGGTCAAGGTATTTTGGGCTGATTTGGTGTGGGGGAATAAGGTGGGCTGGGGCGAGTTTGAGAGGTGGGCCGAAGGGGGGAAAAGACTTGGGCCCGGGGGGAATAATTAGATGTGGGCTGAAGAAGGGAAGGATTGGGCTCGGCTGGGATGGGCTGAGAGGAGAGGGGCTGGGTTTAATTGGGCTGGTGAGGAGATGAAAATGATGGGTTGAAGGAATGAGGGAGGGATTATTGGATTGGGTTGAGAATGGGTTAAGGGTTGGAATTTAAATTTGAAGAAATAACCATTTAAATTTGTAATTATGGCTATTAAAAATGTGATCAATTTTTGGAAATTTTGATTAAATTGACCACAAGATGAATGTGATACGAATTAATTGAAAAACTTTTAAATATCAAATAACTTTAAAATAATTAGCTTAATTATGAAAAGATTAATTCTAGAAGTGCTTAAATTAAAATAACAAGATTCTTGTTGAAAGCTTGGCGAAGAAGTTGATTAAAGCATTAAAATACGCGACATTTTGAAATTGGAGGGAAAAATCATAAAAACTACATTTCACAATTTGCATGCTAATTATTCAAAATTGTTTAAAAATTAAGAGTTCGACGTTTAATTCGTACTGTGGAGGGTAAAAATTGGGTGTCAACAGGTATCAGACAAAACTTGAAATGAAATAATATCGGTTCATTGATGAAATAGATAAGTGGTACTTTATCTTGCTTAGCCAATAAATGATGTTTGAGAATTTTGTTGGTGTTGTTGAGATTACAACAAAGGTCTTTATTTGTTCCTCTTGGCTAAAGTCTTCCCTTTTTCACATCAAACTTTTGGGTTAATTATCATTTATGCTACTTTTCAAGAATACAAATATTATCATATAAATATGTCAAAAAGGAGTGATAGAAAAATATGTGTCATAAATGTTATAATTTGTTATGAGCTGAAAGATTTGAACTCATATAGTTTTTGCTTAGGTACATTACTGCTTTACCCTGTTGCTTCAAAAAACTTAAGGGATTGTGTTTGGAAGGTTGACGAGTTAATGAGATTGATTTATCCTTAGATATTTATCTTTTGGGGGTTTATTCGTTGATGTGTTTGAATATGACAGTAACATACATGAAAATATATTTTAAATTGTATAGTATATAATATATAATTCAGAACAGATTATAAATATAACTAGGTTAATGTTTAGGAAATTTTCGTTCTCTAAAATAGTGTGTGTGTATTTGATCTACTTACTTGAAAGCTTAATAATATCTCATTGTCAGTTGTAGGTTATCTCTTAACATTCTTATTGGTACCTCCCAGTGAAATTACTCATTTGACTATGCATTAATATTATTGTAAGAGTGTTTTTTCAACATAAATGTAGATAAAGGAACAATCAAAGATAAACTTAGTAACATGATTGTTTCGAACATTTGTAATATAGAACTATCGGAGGTATCATGGACCTATTGAAAAAATATCATATTTCTAATAGTGTTCACACTGGAGCAGTATTGAAGTAAAACAGGTAGTTCCTCCTTCCAAAAAAATGGCTCCTATAGGAACAACCATCGATGTGCATCTTGCATAATTAATCTTTATATTGCATTATGAGAATATTATTAAAAATTTCTATACAATAACACAAAATGAAGAAAATTCATACAAATAACTTTCTTCATAGAAGTTGAATTCTTAGTGATAAGCAACTAATATAAGCAATAGAGATATCATCAAAAGAAAACTTATGCTCTATTATGAATTTGTTCTTACTCATAGCTAGGATTTTAGTGCCAAAAAAGTTGATATATTCATTGATGTTCTTCTAAGACACTTCTATTATGTCGTTTGGTGGTTATCTCATAAATATGTGATATTTAAAGTGTTGGCTTTATTTTTTTGACAGTACCTTTTCTCATATCTCCGATCTATTTTTTCTTCTTGAAAAGCGCTAAAAATAAGTTAGTATTTTCGTAGGCTGACGACCAGAATTAATTAGTGCATATCTTTGAAATATGTTATTAAATAGGATGCATAAATGATTTGTTATAACTTTTTTCAGGAAACTTTATATGGTCATGCTAATTGTCACATAGGTCACTTGAGCTATAGACATACAAGGTTAGACTATACTTGAAAAAATATTATGCTATAAGTTTTGATGTAAATAACCTACTCTCTCTCAGATATTGAGTGGATTGACTCGGAAAGACATCCAGATGAACCTTCAGGCAAGCAACATAGAACATTCTTTGGACCCAGCATCTTAGTGAAGAGTTGAAGTTCGACAAGAACTGATGCAATCCCAAGAAGAAACTGAAGAAGTATGCTTGTGTCATATGTATTTTCGCTCACAGTTAGATACTAAATCTAAATTTCATCCATCAAAGATTGTTTTATGTTTGAGATACTGGTAAGAATACGTTCTATAAGAATTAGAATCTAATTGTTAGTTACACTTCTTAAAGTTAAATAAGCTCAATTAGGATAGTTTTAGTATCTTACATATTATCCTCTTTTCCCAAGTAATAGACCCGTCTTACTTTTCTAATTCACAAAAAATGATTATTTATGCAGTAAATTTTTTTAATCTTATAGGGCTCGAGAACAAGACTAACATAATATCACATATAAGATATTTAAAATAAGTCCATAATGAATAATTTGGTTGAAAAATAATTGTGAATACTGCTGATCTATATCAGAGTGGAGTCATGTATCTACGAGATTTGATTTATGAATTTACTGTAATTAAAAATACTCAATTATGCACATATTATACAGAAAAAAATATAGATAAAAAAGAAGCATTTGGAGGAAGAGGGAGTGGAAAATGATGAAGGGACTATATACAACGTAGAAGTTCCAGCAAATAGGTGGCCTTGTCTGCTTTTCATAATTACATTGCATAATTATTTTTTGTGTATTTTTATAAAGTTATGAAAATTTTGGTTATGCTTTGAATGTTTGGACATAAGTAAAAACTGAATTTCCCGGGTGTCTTATGGAGTAATATTTTTGCACTTAATTTAGTTTAGCAGAGTGATTTTTTTTTGTCTAGAAATGTTTATTTTTATCTGGGGGATAACAACATTGCTTCTAATCTTGGCACTGACTGTATAATATGTTATCATTCAAATTGGTATTTAGATATGATTTGCTTTGTCTTGAAGGAGTATTATGTATTTAAAACTTCACTATGAATTAATATTTGGTTTCATCTATGTTTAATTATAAGATGGTTTGAAACAACTCGATCAATATTAGTCAAAAATATTAAGCTCATCTCCTTTGCACTTTTACATAAAAATAAAAATTTCATGTTTGTACAAGGACATTATTTTAGTTGTATTATTATATCAATCATGTTGGGCTCGTGCTGAGCACGAGCTGAGGCCAATCTAGTATGCATGTATATATATATATACGTATATATTAGATTGAGTTTGTAGAAATAATCAATGAAGGATCTCCCTCCACACTCATAATATTAACAACCAATGATGGATCTCTCAAACACTTCTTTAATATTAAAATATAGAATAAGAGATGAATAGAGGCTAACTTAAAAGTAACACCAACTCATAGTAAGGACCAATCTAGCACAAACTTAACTTTCCATTCTTTCTAAATCTCACCTCACCCTTCATTATATATAT
>JBCEWC010018319.1:0-12029 GCA_038996855.1 Solanum aculeatissimum
TAATGCATTATATCATTTTCTAGGTTTCTAGGTACTCTAAAGATGACTTAGTCATTCAATATTTTCAAAAAGTTTAATATTTTCAAAAAGTCTAACTTGATAAATAAATTAGGGATAGAATAGGTAAAAAAAATTGTCTTGTCTTGGATTCTCAAAATTGACAAGTAAAAATAAAAATCAAATTAAAAAAATTTTGACATCTAATTGTGAACGGAGAGAATAGTAAATCTTACTAGTGTATATGGAACATTTGCTAGATCTACATGAAATATATACATTAATTCAATTTCAAAACAAACTTTTTAGTGATAAGTATTTATTAAAAGAACCTCGATTGAAGCAAAAGTCAACAAATTATTTATTAACTATATTTATTTATTTATTTACATGATGCCAAGGGCAAGTATATTTACTACTTAAGAGCAAATTTCATAAATGACAAGCACATAAAGTCTAATTATGTTACATAGTTATAGTTTGAGTAATTACATTTTGTAACTATATTTATAGTAATATTTGTATAATTTGTGCATCATTCATATATATTTTTATAATTCACACTTTTTGTATAATATTGGTATATTTCACCATACAATTCATGCACAACGTTGGTATAATTCGTTGTACAACTCATAATGTTTGTATATTTTGCTATACAATATGATTCGCTCATAGCTTTTGTATATATAATCGCGCACAGTGTTTGTATAAATCGCACAAATTATACAAAATCCAAACTGTATTTATAGTTAGATGTTTATAGCAAGTTGTAATTAATTCAAACTATAGTTATATTAGTTAATTAACTAGTATATATTTATTTATTCGTGGGAGAAAAAATCGATGGACAAGTCATCATACTTATCATCAATCAACATTAAAATAATGTTATTATGGCTGCTTTTAGTAAACAAGTGGCTCATGTACAATTGAGTGAACAAATATCTCCTATAAATATCTCTCTCTCTAAAACCAAAAAACACAAATATAAACTTAGATATATATTTAAAGAAATTTCAGATTAAATGGAGGCAAATAAGTCTATGGTGAAGTTGGTTGCTTTCTTGCTAATTTTTGCATCATGTAATTACCCATTTATTTCTACTTTAAATTAAATTTCTTGCACATATTTATTTAATATTTTTAACTATTCAACAAAAACAATTTTAATTAATTATGTAAAATTATTCCATGAACAGGCTTTCAATCTCTCAGTGCTCGAGAATTGGAAATTGAAGTTAGTGATGGCTTAGATGTCTTGCAACTACTTGATGTGTCTCAATCAATTTGTCCAGGTTTGGTTTTGTCTGGTGTTTGATACCTGCATTAACTTTACACGCACATCGAAAAGTTTTATGTTGGGAGATAAAGTGTTTTTGACAAAGATGATATATATATTGAGACAAAAATTTAAATTCGAAATCTTTGATTAACGATAAATTATAATTAGTACTTAATACTCTATCATAATCCTTGATCTTTCATCTCGTGCTTATTAGTGAAGTCTAATTGTTGATTTTTTTTCTCTAAGATTTTAATCAATTGATAATCATAGTTGTTTAATTGATAATGTACTTTTTATAATGTAATTTGATGTAGTTGTGTTTGACATTAGGAATGCTAAAAAACACACAACCAAATGCAAATTAAAAATAATAGTAATAGTTTGATGGTATGGATTTTTTATGCAAATTCAAAGTTGAAGTTAATAGATGTTCGTTGAATACAAATTAAATTAAATAATATAATACACATTCTATCTGACATAATACAAATCAGAATTTGCTTTTTCGATGATGCTAGACTAATAAGATTTATTCTCTTTCACTTTTATTTATTTTATAGGATTGACAAAGGAAAAGTGGCCAGAACTTCTTGGAACACCAGCTAATTTTGCTAAGCAAATAATTGTGAAGGAAAATCCAAAATTAACAAATGTTGCAAGTGTACTGAATGGTTCTCCTGTTACAGAAGATTTGAGATGCAATCGAGTTCGTCTTTTTGTTAATGTATTGGACATTATTGTACAAACTCCCCAAGCTGGTTAAACAAAATTAATGTTATGTATCTACGCCTCCAGAGTTCCTCGGAAACAGTCTCTCTACCTCTATGACGTAGTGATAAGGTCTGAGTACATTTTTATTCTCCCCAGATCGCACTTGTGGAATTTCACTGGGTATGTTGTTGTTGTATCTAGGCCTCTAGAAAATAAATTGGAGATGTATGGTTAATGTTTCCACTATATTTGGTGATAAATAAATGTGGCTTTCTTGTTATTTATATACTACTGTTACAATAATCATGTATCAGTGAAATTTGAAAAGAACGATATATGTAACTTTATCCCAACTATTTTGTGAAGATAGAGATAGTGTTATCGATACGATTATAATACAGGGCTAAATTCTATTGGCATGTTAAATCTCGCAATGAGAGAGATGTTGAAAAAATCATGATTGTTGTTTTGGTTTAGGGAATATTCGATCAAAGAGACCGTCACAATGTTATGAATCAGCCCCAGCCCAATAAGAATATCACACAAAATAGATATTGGGTATGATGGCGAAGCCAAGATTTTATTTAAGGGGATTCAAAATTTTAAAAAGTAGATACACGAACTAATCGAATAGGATTCGACACCTATTATATATACATAAAAATTTATTTTTGTCATATATTAATATTATAATTTTTCGACGAATTGAAGGAGGTTCGAATGAAACCTTAATATGGCTCTGCCACTATAAATGTAACATGGCATCACTATAAATGTAACATGGCTCCATTTATTTGTATCATATAATTTTGGATTCTTTTTTTTAAGAAATAGAACAATTAAGAAAAAATTATTAAAGTCTCAAACTTATTTCTTAAACTCTAAATTAGTAGAAAATATATTTTTGTAATATTCTGTCGGTATATTGACACTATATCAGCATCATATAAGAGTGAACATAATTGTTTGTGATACTCTATCGTTATCATATAATTTTGGGCTCTTTTTTTTAAATAAATGAGAAAATTATCAAAGTCACAAACTTATTTATTAAATTCTAAATTAGTAGAAAATATACTTTTTGTGATACTCTGTCGATATATTGATACCCTATCAATAACATATAGGATTGAGTTTAATTCTCTGTAATACCCTATTGGTATATGTGGATGCTGACGTTAGCGCGCAAAATTTTATTAATAGAGTGTATAAACATAAGGATAGTTTGTTTCAAAGATGCATAAAATTAATTTTTCCATTAGAATAAAGGATAAATTAGTAAAAAAAAATTGTCAAACATAAATTGCTTATAAACTTAATAACCATAGTTTATGGTTTTAGGCACATATATATAAGTACTTTGGATGTAACCATATATTGGGTAGATAATTTAAAAGATACTTATAAATTTATTTAAATAGCTTATAAACTTGGCCAAACTTAGTTTTTTTTTAATTAACTTGTAGCCAAACCTTCTAATTTTTTCCAAAAAAAAAAATCTTGAAACTTCCACTACATAAATTGTGGAATTTTGTGACTCTTTCCACCAACCTTCTAAATTTTTCCAAAAAAAAAAAATTATCTTAAAACTTCCACTACATAAATTGTGGAATTTTGTGACTCTTTCCATGAAGAATTAAAATGGATGAAATGATTATAAAAATCCTCCTTTTATCCTATTTTGTAACTAATACTACTGTATGTCTAAATTGTCTCTGACATGTTACAATCAGGAAAATAATTGTCTTTACAGTATTTTTGTTAAATTTTCACGGAAAGTTAGAAGCTTGTAAAATATTGATAGATGACAATTATCTTCATTCAGAGTCAAGAAGAAGACACCATATATGCTCACTCATGAGCCTCCTTAGATCTTCAGCTTCATTTCCACTTTTAGTTACTCTTTTGCTTAGTTACTAAAAAGGCTTTTTACCCGAGTTATGATCTAACATCTTGTAGCAAATTAAAGGATCAAGCATAGCCCCCCTCCCCCTTGCAACTTCTTCTATTTTATAATTAAAAAAAATAGTTACTTCTAAAAAATAAATGTTAGGTATGCTTTATATTGAAATTTCCATTGAAAAAATAATAGGATTTTTTTTTTGGCCTAACTTATTTTTAACTGGTCCATATCTAGGGGTGAATAAAAATAGGTTTAACCGATAAAAATTAGAAGAGCATTTTATCATCGATTAAATCGAAAATTAAACTATTAAGGATCAATAGTCGATTAGTCAAAAATTAATAACGAATATCTTATTGGTTAACATTTGTTATCATTTCAACATGTATATAAACTAAATCAAGACAATAATAGATAAAATCGAACCAACCAATAAATACTTTGGACCATACAAGAAAATGCCGCTAAAGTAAAAAAAAATAATGACACACAAATAACGATATTATCATTTATTCATTGTGATAAAAATAAAAATATTTATTCATTATCACAATAAGACAACATAGTTTTACATATTATTTTGGTAATTTTTCATACCATTTGTAGCAAAATATGCTTTATTGTGGCATTAATTATGGGCAAAAAACAACCCTATAATTTGTACTATCACTGGGGCAAGCAAATAAACTAGTAGCATCATCTTGTGGGTAGCTATACGCATCGGGGCATCTTTGTTTGAAAAATCTTGATAAGTCTGTAGGACCACATGGACCTTGAGTGCAACAATATTGTTGTCCTCCGTACCTGGTACATGGGTTGTTACATCCTCCAGCTACCCTAAGTGCAGCAGGGCATTCACCGTTTATATTGGCCGTGCATTGGACTGAACGGCATTTTCCTCCACTAGGATTGGTCGGTGCAAATGTCATCGGAATATTAAATCCATCAACTAAAGAAATATCCCAGAAGTCTTGATTGCTGAATTGGTTCAAGGCGTATTCAGCCAGGGTGTTTGGTGGTTTGCCCCACCCTGTACACTGTAAGACTCCACCACAATCACCGGTCTGACATGAACCTCTACCAGCACCATCAAAGTTACAATTAGTACGACCCCATATGCGTGCCATCTTAGTGCCCCTTGGTGCATTAATGACCCAAGTTTGGCCTCGATCGAGACGTCGGCCACCGCCTATCGGGGTTGAAGCCGCCCAGACGGTGTATGGACAGTTGTTTCTGACCTCAAAAGAGGTAGCATTAACATAAGTCACAAGAGAAAGAAGGAAGAAAACAAAAGAACATCTCAAATAGCCCATGTTTGTGGACATCTTTTTTTATCAAGTTGTTGGATATAGTTACAAATTGTTGGGCAGTTTATATAGGACATAGGAGTGTAGCAACTTAGACATTAATCACATTTACTAATACCACCTTGGAAAAATAATAAGAAAAAATTTGTAGGGATTTCACAAATTTCATGGATACATTACGTACACCTTGATATATCATATAAAATAATGTATCTGACGTCCTGATACATCACGTAACGTGATGTATTCAATATCCCAATAGATCACGTAAAGTGATATATCTAATCGATGTGTCAGAAAATAAGGAAAAGTAGGAATTTTTATAATTTTTTTAAATAATAAAAAATTCTAGAGAATAAATAAAATAAATTGTGTATTCGGATAATCTTTTCGAAAATGTAAATTTTCCACAAGCCAGTTTCCACATCTTCATTTAATTTTTTATGGAAATTTGTAGGTTTTCTTAATGGGGTGGGGGGATCTCATATTGGATCCAATTCCATTTAAATTTCTTGTTCCATTACCTAAGGTAATTGTGGGGCTTCAAAAGTTAATTATACTAGCACACACTATCAATGTAGAAAACTAGCTAGACTTACTACTGATAGGTTGGAAAAGTCTGCATAAGTTACCTTCAAATATTTTATGTAATATAGTTTGATTCGATATCGAATGATAAAAAATTAAAAAAAATAAATTATGATATAAAGTAAAACATAGAGAATATTTTGTTGGGGAAAGCTACCATAAAGAAAATCTTTATATTGTCATATTAAATCTTCATGGTTAAGAGTATTCATGTTGTTATTATTTTTCAATTATATAATAATGTGAATTTTTTATTGGGAAAATTACATATATATACAAAAAAGAAAAAAAATTATAAAAAAAGTTGTTCATGTTTTATTTACATAAAAATAGCTCCAAATCAGTGAAATTATATATGACTATACAATATAGTTATAGAAAGTATACACTGCTATATAATTTATATTATTTATACATGAGCTATACATTAAATATACATTATGATACACAAATATACACTGACTATACATGTCTATACAACGAGTACTGAATGCCCAAAATTATAACAAATAGTCATAGATCAACCGAATAACTAATTTTTATAATTAAAAAAAATTATTTTTTATGTAAATAATTTTTCTCAATTTTTAATTTGCATAGAAATTCATAATGCAAGTTGCAATAATTGACTGTATGCATGTCAAAGTCTCTATGCAATACGGAACTATCTAGTTTGTCCTACACTTCTCATTTTTTTACATCTGTCCATTTAAAAGATAAAAAAATTAATAATTATTTAACTAAAATAACCTTGTAAGATAGGTTTTTATGTTTTTTTTCATCTGCAACAAAAGTCAAAGCCATCTTATTTTCTTGATTTATTTTTAATTCTTTAAGCAATTTCTATTATTTTCATTTATTACTCCATTATTTTTATAAATAATTTTTGCAACTCTTTTAAGATTTCTTCATATATTTAACTTTAACTAGATTAAAGACTTTATATAGGCTTTTATTAATGCGAGGTTGAAATTGTTTGTAGTATGTATGTTCATAATAGTAGTAATAACAATAACAAATAAATTAAGACGAATGGAGTATTTATAGTAATTAATGTTTTAAAATTTTCCAACAAACGTCTTATGATTTAAAAATTTCATGAAGAATTAAATACAGATGTGGAATAAAGATTACGAAATTTTTCAAGAATATACATCAAATGTAACTTGACTATACATGAATATACACAAAATATATATAACTATACACCGAATGATCACTTTTTTAGTAATTAAATGACCAAATGGTCATTCGATGTAAGATAATACAGTAGATAATCATGTGATCAAAGTAATTGTCAAAAAAATAGTTATTCATTATATAGACATATACAATCACTGTATATTTCATGTATAGTCAAGTTATATTCAATTTTTGAGTGTAGCATAATGTATATTCAGTGTATAGCTCATGTATAAGTAACCTACATAACATAGTCAGTGTATGCTTTCTAAGACTTTTGGTAAGCTACATCATATAGTCAATGTATATTTCCTATGATTTTAACTATTTTTTATGTGAATAAAATATGACTATATTTATTGTAAACTAATTAATTTATTACATATATTTGAAAACTATCCCATTAATATGAGACGGGGGGGAGTGTTATAAATGGGCCGAGACTAGTTATAGCAAAACAACCCAATATAATGTAAAGGTGTTATCTATGGTCGAGTTTAGGGGTCGTTTGGTACAAATATCAATAACGCAGAGATGTAATGCAAAAGTTAGTAACGAATGAATTATTTTTTATCAAGTGTTTGGTTCATTGCTTCTCACCTAATCTTGTGGTTGGTTTAAAATTTTACAAAAAACTTCTTTCCAATTATATCCTTGAATTATTATCAGATATTCTATTTCATGTAATTGGGTTAAGATAATAATTGTCGGAGAATATTATTTTTTTGTAGCCTTCTAACTAGCTTGGAGAAGAACAAATTTGTTTCATGTTTGCTACTTTCTCACTTGAGTTATTTGAAGATAAATAATTGTCATCTTAATTAATTGATTACTCACAAAACATCAATTTTTAATTTAGTAAAGATAGAAAATCTACTTTTAAAATCGAAAAGATCATAAATAATAATTAATAAGATCGAATAAAACCGTCTACATTTACACATAGAAATTGCAAGTTGTAGTTTTAAATGGAGTTAACATCTTAAATCACTCAACTTTGAGAATTTATCCAGAAAATTTATTGAGCTTTGTTTTGTATAATAAAATCACTCAATACAAACTTTGTATCAACAAATTCACTCAACTAAATTAATTATCAAAACAAAATTTTTATATGTTAATTTTATTTTTTTATATTACGTAAACAGAAACCCATAAATAAATAAAATTTAAAAAATTGATATGACAAAAAATTATTTTATATTATGTAAATATGAACCCAAATTTTTTAAAAAAAATAAGTTAATTTATTTAAATAAATTTACTAGTACAAAACTACAAATATAAAACATAACATCAAGAAAAAATAAAAAAAAATGATTAAAAATTTTTGAGGGGATTAATGAGGGATAGTTTGGTCATTTAGGGGGCTTATCCTATGATTGTTAAACCTTGGATTAGTTATCCTTCTATTTTTTAGGGATAAAATAAGATTTTACCTGAGACATAAGTAATTGATGGATTAAATTAAATCAAGTAACCAAACAATGGATTAACTGAATTATCGAGAGACGATTCTTATATAATACAACCTACCAAACGGGTCATTAGGGTATTAGGGTAATAAATAGCACATTCCAAGGAAAATAAACTTTGCAAATTGTTGAGAAAAATATTTAATCCTCTCATCCCTTTCGACGTAGTCTAAACTTCTCATCTCTATCCTTAGTTATTTGTAATTTCATTATTTTTCAATCATAATTCAATGATTTAAGCGTTGCCATGATAGTTTGGTTATCAATGATAATATAAAACTTCGAATATTTGTGTTAACATTTTGTCATCGGTTAGATAAAAATTTAAACTATTAAGGATCGGACCAACAATTGATTAATCAAAAATTGATAACGAATATCTTATTGATTAACGTTTGTTATCAATTTAACATGTATATAAATCAAAATTGATAAATTAAATCAATAATAGAGAAAATCGAACCAATCAATAAACATTAATTTGGACGTAAAAGCAATTCATTAATTAAATTTAAATTCAAAAAACAAAAGGCAAGAAAATGTCGTTAAAATAAAGGAAATAACGACACACAGTTAACGATATTATTATTTATTCATTATGATAAAAATATATGAGTTGAAGGGAGTGTGTATACATTACACACATAAGAAATCTTTTAAGATACTTATTATTTTGGTAATTTTTCATACCATTTGTAGCAAAATATGCTTTATTGTGGCATTAATTATGGGCAAAAAACAACCCTATAATTTGTACTGTCACTGGGGCAAGTAAATGTGCTAGTAGCATCATCTTGTGGGTAGCTATAAGCATCGGGGCATCTTTGTTTGAAAAATCTTAATAAGGCTGTAGGATTACATGGACCTTGAGTGCAACAATATTGTTGTCCTCCGTACCTGGTACATGGGTTGTTACATCCTCCGGGTACCCTAAGTTCAGCAGGGCATTCACCATTTATATTGGCCGTGCATTGGATTGAGTGGCATTTTCCTCCACTAGGATTGGTCGGTGCGAACGTCATCGGAATATTAAATCCATCGACTAAAGAAATATCTCAGAAATCTAGGTTGTTGAATTGGTTCAAGGCGTATTCAGCTAGGGTGTTTGGCGGTTTGCCCCACGCGGTACACTGTAAGACTCCACCACAATCACCGGTCTGACATGAACCTCTACCAGCACCGTCAAAGTTGCAATTAGTACGACCCCATATGCGCGCCATCTTAGTGCCCCTTGGTGCATTAATGAACCATGTTTGGCCTCCATCGAGACGTCGGCCACCGCCTATCGGGGTTGAAGCCGCCCAGACGGTGTATGGACAGTTGTTTCTGACCTCAAAAGAGGTAGCATTAACATAAGTCACAAGAGAAAGAAGGAAGAAAACAAAAGAACATCTCAAATAGCCCATGTTTGTGGACATCTTTTTTTATCAAGTTGTTGGATATAGTTACAAATTGTTGGGCAGTTTATATAGGAGTGCAGCACCTTGAACATTAATCACATATATCCATATCACCTTGGAATAATAATAAGAGAAATTTCTGCGAAATTTCTTGTTTCACTACTTCTGTTACCTACTAGAGGTGATTGATTGTGAAGACTAGCTAGACTTTACTGTTGATAGGTTGGAAAAGTCTGAATGAGCATATAACATCCCACTCTGTTAGTGATATCATTCGTTTAACGCTTAGATCTGCACGGTTTTAAAATGGTCACTAATGAATAAGGTCTGCTTATTTATACTTGTATTTTGTTGATGTAGGATTTCTTATGTTAAACTGAGTTGACACATGCACCTCTTTCTAAAGGTTTAGTGTCCTCACTGAGGTGCATGAGATTTACCTACTAAGGTTTGCTACGTCTTATTGTAATTTGCCTAAACTCAGTGAAACTCTAACCACATCAACTAGACTGACACATGAATGACTTTAATACCATCTGTAATAGCTCAATCTGCCAGTGATATTATCAGCTCTAGGCTTAGACCTACACGACTTTAAAATGTATCTCTAGTGGATATATAAGGCCTACTTACATATATACTTAGTATTTCTCTTATATTTTGTCGATATAGAACTTCTTATCTTAAGCTGAAGTGTCACAGATACGAAATAGTAAGAAATAAAATAAGATTTTTAATTGAGAGTATTCATGACACTATGGGTCGCCTTTCTTTCTTTTCAATAAGAGATCTCTTTCAATAATACATAAATGTGTTCATAATGCAAATTGCAATTGACTGCATGCAAATCAAAGTCTTCGTCAATGCATAGGACAATTCGGCATTTGTTTTAGGCCTTCAAATTTGAACGGTTATTTTTTAGTAATAATAAAATTATTATAAATATTTTTAAAAAATACAAAAAATGTATCGTTCATTTTAATATTTAATTTTAAAAAATAAGATTCATTTTTAAAAAAAAATTAAATTTTAAATTTCGTGTCAAGTTAAAATCACATAAAAAAAAAATTGAAATGTAGAAATCATAATACTTATAGAAATAGTATTTATTTTTTTCATATAAAAGAAAGAAACAACACAAAATTACTTTTTAAGAAATATATAACAACTTTGCATCTTAAAAGAAATTAGAAAGTAGACTTTAAAAATAAAAATTATTATCTTTAGAGTTAAAAGGGTAAAAAATACATTTAAACTATCCCGTTTTATACCTGAACTATTAAGAGTGTGAGTTTTCTACCTGAAGTATCACCCAATAGCGCCAACTATTGGGTGACAACTCAGTTAGGAAACTCACACTCTCAATGATTTAGATATGAAACTAAAAAAAAAAAGATTATTTAGGTATGTTTTTCACCCTCAACTCTTATTATTATTTGAAAATTTATGGCGTCGATTTATTTATGACTTTAGACTATCAAAGTGCTTGAGCTACCTGTTTACAAGTATGAGCTTAATTGGTTACTCCAATTATCTCAAATTATTTATCGTAATTCTCTTTTCCTCTCTTCCTAAGAAAATATTAATTAGGACGAATTTTGAAGATTTTAACCTTATTTATGTCTTAATAAAATATAATTTATTTTTATAAAAAGGTTTACTTTTTGTCTCTATTTATGTGTCACATCTGCATAATTGAATTGTTTGTAGTTTTCAAGACAATTGTTACCAAAGGTAAAATTAAAAAATATAATTAATTTTATCTTGAATTGACAAATAATTTTGAGGCAACATTTTTAAAATCATATTCCTCTAGTCCATATTAAGTGAATTGTTGAGATATCATATTCCTTAAGAAAAATATTTAACGACATAAATCAAAGACTAATTTTTTCCTATTATCTTTTGATCATTCTCAAACTATTCTCTGAAAAATGTAAAATAATTAGAACCCCATTAATGAATGGTAAATATAGAAAAAAGTTTCAACAATTTTTTGAACTTTTGAATAATTCATTTATTTTAAATTATATAAAAAAACTTCAATAATTTATTTAACATAGACTTAAAAAAAACAAATAAATTAAGAAGAATGGAGTAGCTGTTGACATCCCGAAGGCGCAACGTCGCGACAACTCGCTAAAAATAATGATTTGATAAAAGAAAATAATTTTTTAA
>JBCEWC010018320.1:0-12029 GCA_038996855.1 Solanum aculeatissimum
AAACTCGGTCATCTTTGCTTCCCTTAACTCAAGTGGGAAGAACCTATCAAGGAAAGCCGTCTTGAACTCCTCCCAATCAACCTTTGCATCCTCCACCCTTTCCAAGAGCTATTGCCCATACCAAACTTGAGCAACATCTTTGAGTTGGTACACCACCAACTTCGCCTTTTCCTCCGACGTAACACCCATAATAGATAATACTTTGGTGAGTTCATCCACACTACCTTGGGCATCCTCCTCGGCCATAGACCAATAATATTTCGGGGGATTCATACGAGTGAAGTCCCTCACTCTTGATGTCGGAGTAGTGATAGGGTCCGGATGAACTGGCATAGCTTGGTTGGCCACCACTTGTACCAACATAGAGACGACATTACGGAATTCGACATGGGTCACCTGTTTCTCAACCGGTGCCCTAGGATCCATGTCCTCAACTTCTGGAGCGAGACGTGGAAAGGGATCTCTTCGTGGAGGCACTTTCTAAAAGAACGACAACACCAACTAGCCCAATTTGCATTATACTGTTACTAATACTACTTATACATCCTATTCATGCCAGTTAAACGAAAAGCAAATGTCCTTTGGAAAAGAACATAAGCAAGAAAATATTGCGGACTCAAGAATTGGGACAGTTACAGGCCTTGGTTCCTCAGACTTCGCTGAGGCTTGTAACTACCCACACCCCATCAAAAAACAATTGAATTGTCCTCAATGCAACAAAATGTATCAAAGTAAAGCACAGGGGTCAAAAATAACATAGTTGGGCGCCTAAGTTCTAGTGTGTCTGTCCGTCACTACCCTTAATCTACCAGGTGGTCTCCTCACTATCGAGAGACTATCCGGAGGGTCCAGCACCCCTCACCATCTTCTGTACTCGCTCTATAATAGAAGCTTGCATGGAAGCCGCTAAGTGCTCCCTATCAATCAACTATGCCTCTCATCTCACAACTTCTGGACCGTCAGGCTCAAGACGAGGCCTCTTTCTAGAGGTGCATAGTGGTGGCTCCTCAACAGCAAACAAATCAACAAATGCCTCAATAGTAGTGTTGGGCATAGAAAGTATGAGTTGTGCTGCTAATGCTCTTATCTCAGTATGGAGCTGCTAGATCTCCTCCTGCATGATAGTCAAATTAGGAGGTTGGGTTGAACTGCGGCTCTACACTACTCGCCTCTCAAAAGTATTAATGCGACCATGTACCAGTTCAAGTTTCTCCTTAATGATGGCTGCAATGTGCATCTGCATGAGCTTTTCAACCTCTAAAATGGCCTGGCAAACCCAAGGCCTGATCTTCTATAGTAAGTAAGTCAACTAGGACTCAATGCGACCAATCACTACGATAGAGTTTAGATAGAGGTCGTAGACACATATACCATGCTTGCGGAAGAAGGCTATATGGGCATGACCTCTAGTGTAGGAGTAGAAGTAGTATTAGTGGTCCTCATCTCTATCTCAATCTTTGTCTATTGGGGCCCCTTAGTATCTAGAGTAGTAGTAGACGAAGATGAAGGAGGCTCAGTCGATGGCACTACAATGAACATCTCTGGTAGGCACACTAGTGGATGTGGTGCTCGCTGGAGAGAAACCAGATTCTTATTAGCCTTTATTAGGCTGGCATCAAGTGTCCTCTAAACCTCGATCAATGTGTTCATCTAGTGTAGAATATGTACTCCCGTAGCTATACATAATCTATAGATCAGGCATAGGAATGGAATAGAGATGGACCTCTTTAGGGGCCTCTCATGTATCTTCTCTGAGATCAGCAGGGCCCAATCAATATCATAGCCAACAATGATGTTGGCAACCAATATTGTGCGATCCAGGGTCAAGGCATTATCAGCAAGGGTCAGTCGGATCTGCGAATGAACTATAGCTACCAAAACTTGTCGATGAAGCTGAGTGATGCCTTAACTATCATCATAGATGTAGAAATCTAGTTAGGGTCCTGGCCCTGCTCACTAATATGGTTGGCTATCCATCTGATCACGACCTTGCGGGTTGTATTTCTCATCAACCCCTGGTCCTTATTCTATCCCAATCGGTAGTTATACTCAACTATAGACGTCTTTTCAAAAATGTTGAACAGACGAGACAGGTCCTGAGTAGGTGCAGAGATGCTATGATGCTATGGAAGGAATACTAACCTGATAGGGAACTAGGTCCCTAATGAGTTGATTGTTGAGTGATGCTCTACATGGTCAGATCCTCCATCCCTATGAGAATGTTGATTCATGCAAACCTGCTACATACATAAAGAAATTTAGCCTGCTGTGAATAATTACTCAGATACCTGTGTAGCACTTCTAACCAGAAAGAGAAATGTGTCACTTTAAGGAGGAATTTGAGGGTAATGGCTTTATCAACCCAAGGCGTAGTCTGTTCTACTCGAATTGGTCTTTACAAAAAGGCTTAGTAAAGATATCTGTAATTTGATCCTCGGTGCTGCAGAACTTCATGCAGATATTTCCCTTCTCGACCTGGTCCCTAAGAAAGTGATGTCTCACATCAATGTACTTTGTTCGTTTGTGCTGAACAGGATTTTTGGACATATTAAGTGCACTTGTGTTATCACACAACAAATGGATTATATCATTCAATACTCTGAAATCCTCAAGTTATTGTTTGATCCATAACAGTTGGGAGCAACAAGCTGCAGCTGCCACGCACTCCGCTTCAGCAGTGGACAAGGCCATAAGATTCTGCTTCTTGGTACCCTAGGAAATCAGTGAGGACCCTAGAAAATGAGCCATACCATAGGTTCTCTTACGGTCTACCAGGTACCCAGCAAAGTCAGCATCAGCATAACATACAAAATCAAAGCAATCACTAGCAGGATAATACAGGGCCAGGCACTCAGTTCCTTTGAGATATCGGAGAATTCTCTTTGCAGCCTTCAAGTGAGACTCCTTTGGGCAAGACAGAAAGCGGGTACACATGCCAACACTAAAACCTATGTCAGGTTTACTTGCAGTTAAGTACAGCAACGATCCAATGATTCCTCTATACATTGTTGTATTCACTGTGGGACCTGACTCATCTACATTCAATTTGGAACTAGTTCCCATAGGAGTGTCCATTGGTTTGGCATCCACCAATTGATATTTCTTTAGCAGGTCCCTGATATACTTTTCCTGGCTAATAAATGTCCCATTTGGAGTTTGTTTGATCTGTAGTCCAAGAAAGAAACTGAGTCCTCCCATCATACTCACTTCAAACTCACCGCGCATCAGGTCCTCAAATTCATTATAGAGATAATTTATAGTTGCTCTAAAAATGATGTCATCAATATATACTTGTACAATCAGCAAGTTCTTCCCTTTGTTCTTGAGAAACATTGTGTTATCAATTTTTCCTCTTTTGTAACCATGACCCAGCAGGAAACCTGATAATATTTCATACCATGCCCGTGGACCCTGTTTAAGACCATATAAGGCCTTATCAAGTTTCATCAGATGATCTGGGAATTCTAAATTCTCAAATCCCAGTGGTTATTTTACAAAGACTATCTCTTTCAAATACGCATTTAAAAAAGCACTCTTAACATCCATTTGAAATAACTTAAACTCCATGTATGAAGAAAAAGTAATTAAAATTCTAATTGCCTCTATCTTGGTAGCTGGAGCAAAGGTGTCGTCATAATCAATGTCTTCTTCTTGATTGAATCCCTGCACCACTAGTTTGGATTTGTTTCTTGTGATAGTTTGATTTTCATCTAATTGTTTCTAAACACCCATATGGTACCTATCACAGTCCGATCAGAGGGTCTTGAAACTAGATGTCATACGTTGATTCTTTCAAACGGAAGCACCTCTTCCTGCATGGAGTTCACCTAATCTGCTTCCTTAAGAGCTTCCTTGACATTTTTGGGTTCAATGGAGGAAAAACAAGCTCCACACGCCATCAAGTTTTTAGTTTTAGATCTGGTTTGAATCCCAGAGTCCAGAGGAGATACTAAATTATCCATAGGGTGTGAAGATTGATGCTTCCATCTAGATACTCTCACTTCGGTAGGATTTTAGCTTCCAGTGATATTTGGGTTATCACCCTCTGTTGATTGAGCAGGATCTACCATCTTGTTATATTCAGCTTCCCTTGAATCAGGATCTCTTGAGAATGTACCTGGTCCCTCATTAGAATCTCCATCAACCAGCTTCATTTCATTGAGAGAGTTTGCATCAATTGAGGGGATGTCTATCAAATCTATCTTTTAAAGTTGAATGATCTCCTCCAAATCCATATCATTTGTATCAGAAGGATTTTTATGACTCCCTGATTCATCAAAGATGACATATACACTTTATTCAACACATAAGGTTCTTTTGTTGAATATTCTATAGGATTTGTTGTTGGTTGAGTATCCAACAAAGACACCTTTGTCACTTTTTTAATCAAACTTGCCAACATCTTCTTTACCATTTATGAGTATAAAGTATTTGCACCCAAATGCTCTGAGATGACTAATATTGGGTTTTCTTCCAAACAAAAGTTCATAAGGAGTCTTATTTTTTAGAGACCTGATAAGACATATGTTTTTGACATAACAAGCTATGTTAACAGCCTCAGCCCAAACATTCTTGGCTAAACCAGGCTCAATAAGCATAGTCCTTTCGATTTCCACCAAGGTTCTATTTTTCCTCTCTACAACCCCATTTTGCTATGGAGTTTTAGGGGTTGAGAAGTTGTGATGAATTCCTTCTTCAGCATAAAATTTATCAAGTCTTGAGTTTTCAAATTCAGTACCATGATCAGACATGATCCCTGCAACTCTATTTCCAAACTGAATTTGAATTTGCTTGATAAGAGTGATCAGCAGCTCTCCCGCTTTATCCTTAGTCTTCAGAAACCTTACCCAAGTGAACCTTGAATAATCATCAAGTACCACCAATATGTACTTCTTACCTCCCTGGCTTTGAACTTTTACCGGCCCACACAGATCAACATGAATAAGTTTGATAGGTCGAGTAGTACTGACTTCTTTTTTGGATTTTAAAAGAGCTCCTGGACTGCTTCCCTTTAGCACAAGCCGCACATATCTAGATATTGCTAAAGTTTATCTTTGGCAGCCTACGAACCAGGTCCTTGGAAGCTATCTTGGTCATCAATGATGGACTGACTTGACCAAGTCTTTTGTGCCAAAAGTCAGTTGACTCATCTTGTACTTTGAGACAAGTGAGATTGTCTTCCTTAGTGGTTCTAAGATCAGCCACGTACATGTTTCTCCATCTTCTTGCTATGAGAATCACTTCCTTAGTCTGCAAGTTAGTTACAGTGTTAGTTACAGTGCACTTGTTAGACAAGAATTTTACCTCATTACCTTTGTCACAAATCTAAGAAACACTAAGAAGACTATACTTCAATCCTTGAACACAACACACATCTTCCATAGCTTTCTCAAAACATTTTTCAATCTTGCCTATTCCCAAAATATAACCTTTTTTACTATCACCAAATGAGACACTGCCACCCTCAACTTCTTTCAAGGAGAGGAAGTTTTTAGTCCTTCCAGTCATGTGCTTGGAGCATCCACTATCCATGAACCAATACTAACTGCTTTCTCTGGACTGTTCCTGCATAAGATCATTTGTTAGTTTTGGAAACCCACTTCAGTCTGAGTTCCCAATAGTAAGATAAAGGTCTGATCAACAATCTTTTGGTCCATCTGGGTAGGGGTCTGCTACTCTGTTTCATCTTGGGACTAGGTCCCTCATTCACACCCTTTCTTTCAGAGTAGTCAGATTGTTGTTTTTTCAAAGTTCTTTGAAAAACATCACAGCTGCCCTTAAGGTGACCATTCCTCCCACAATGTAAACATAACAAATTGTCATCTATGGACACATATTTACTATGAGAATTATAAGGAGGGCCAATTTTGTTGACATGACTTAGACCTCTCTTATCATGATCCCTATTTATAGACATGTCCCTTAGCAGCTTGGATGACATAGTCCATTTTAGGGATTTATTCAGGTCTTCCTTGACTTTTAGTAAGTCCTTTTCCAAAATAACATTTCTTTCTAGAGTATGCATCATCTTTAACTCAGCCTCTTTTAGTTTTTCTTTTAAAAACAATTCATTTTCATTGATTTTTCCTTTGATCTTAGCATCAGATTTTGTTTCAGATTCCATCAACCTTAATAATTCATCCTTTTCTGCTTCTAAAGTCACAATTTTAACTTCCAAGTCAGACACTTGATTTGTTAAGATAATTTTTTTATCTTGAGAGACGTAAATGCTATTGTTAAACAAATCCTTCTCAGCGGTTAATTCACAGATAGAATCAATAAGAACACATGCAAGTTTTTTTTAATTTTCTTGCCGAGTATAGATCTAGATTCTCTTTTAAATCTAACAATGTTACATGGTCCTCATCTTCTTCTTCATCATCTGACTTGGCCATGAACGCAAATAGGTTGTCCAAAATTTCATTATCAATTTTCAATGCCAGCATAGAGGAGTCTTCAGGTAGTTTTGATTCTTCAAAATCACTAGAAGAGTTTCCCCACACTCCCAATGCTTTAATCACAATGCGATCAGCTACATCCTTTCTTCTGAACTTCTCTAGAACATGGTCCTTCCTTTTGTCCTTCATTCCTTTTGAGACATCTTTGTAGACATTTTTACCAGTAGGACAATCTTTAACATAGTGTCCTGGCTTCCCATAACCGTGACATAACTCAGTATTGCCTTGTGACCTATTGCCATTTCCCTTTCTTGTAAACCTATCATTTTTCCTGATAATTTTCTTGAATTTGTTGGTGAGATAAGCCATATCAATACCATCAATCTCTTCATCACTGTGAGATATCTTCAAGGCTAGAGACTTGTCCTTCTTACCAGCTCTTTTTGATGTGTCATGTTGTTTATTTAGATCATGTGTCTGTAGAATCGCAATAAGCATATCCATAGTCAGAGTCTTTAAGTTTTTGGACTCTATTATCGCATCAATTTTGATTTCCCAAGACTTGGAAAGTACTCTAAGAATCTTCCTCGCCTGCTTGCTTTGACTAACAGGTTCACCCAGACACTTCAGCTTATTGGTTATAGCAGAGAACCTGGTCTCCATGTCGTGTATGGATTCACCTTCCATCATCAAGAAGTCTTCATATTGAGAAGTCAGCTTGTCCACTTTAGGTTCAATCATTTATTCAGTGCCTTCATGAGTGTTTTTAAGGCAACCCCATATTTCTTTAGTTGATTCACATGTTGATATTCTATTATACTCCTCTGTTCCGATCCCACACAAAATCAGTTTCTTTGCCTTGTATTTTTTCTCGATTTTCATTGTTGTCTAGTTTTTGGAACTAATCTTGTGGTTTCTCCTTCCTTGACTTCGATTGTGGGAACATATGGTCCATCAATAATGATGTCCCATATTTCACTGTCCTCAGCCATGAGAAAGTCATGCATTCGACTCTTCCATCATCCATAAAAACTTTCCATTGAATCTTGGTGGCCTGGTGAAAGATTGTCCTTCTTCTAGATTTAGTGGAGCTGTCATTCTTGCTAGAAAATTCTCTAAGTGTGAACCGTATAGAGATTCCCGCTCTAATACCACTTATTGAGCTACTACACAATGATCGTCACAAAGGACCAGGTCCTTTGAACACACTAAAAAGTAAATAGGCAGCAAATGAACTAAAGACAAAGATTTAACATGAAAAAGCTTCTTGCTCAAGGGAAGAACAATCACAACCTGTTTAATAGGATTTCAAAACCCAAAATCCACTAAGTGAATGATCAATGTAGTCAAATACAATACACACAGTTTATTTGCTACACACCCTCACTATTCTTACTTGAACCTAGTTACAAGCCATGAGCAACTTACACAAGTATTAGTCTACCTACTCTCCACCCTAGATGACGTTACACTACTACTAGAGTGACTTCAAGGTAACATCTAGCCATGAGTCTTACAAACACCTTGACACCGCAAATACACAATGATCAGCTTTCCTTTATAGATTTAGGAAGTAATCTTATAATGTTGACACACTACAACTACATACAGAAAAGGAGACTGAATGACATCTTCTATCAGGTCTCTTGTCAGCAGGCAGTTGAGACTTCATAAGGAGCCAAGAGAACCTTTTGGAAAAGAGAAAAGATCGTTATACTTGTGAATTCCTAAAAAGATGATTTTGTTCATTGGACGCGCTCCTTTTATACTGAGAATGATCATTAAATGGACCACTGGTCCTTCAGTATATTTTGGAGTGACATTTCACCTACCAAGCAGCTTTAACAATTGTATATCCTATCTGCAGACAGTTAACAACCTGATGGGTGACATGGTCCTTGCTATGGTGTAGAGATCATCAAAACCTCACTCAACAAAGGGTGACAGTGGATATTAAAAATTTTTAAAACTCCACTGATTAGTTTGAGAAAGTTTGAAGAGCAATAAATGGGTCTTATAAATTTATAAAATTAATTCAAATTTGTGATTGGGACTCGTTGGAATTGTATTGGTGAACTTATTGAAATTTCAAGTCAAATAGAGAATAATTTCATCTATTTGACATGAATTTAGTGCTCAACTTGTGAGCAAACATAACGATTGAAGAACATAGCTATTTAAAATATTCCAAAATTTGCAAAAATGGCATATTTGATTTTTTAGGCAAATGTCATATATATACAATAAAAATGTTTGTTTACATAAAATATAGTCCACTTTTCATTTACATTAAAAATAGTCAAAATCATCCCAAGACATGGGCCTTTCTTTTTTTTCTTATTTTATCTTCCTCTATAGCATTGAATTTATTTATTTTTTTAAAAAACAAACTTATTTTTTAATTATTTTTTACTGTATTTTCTAAAATAAAAAATATCTTTTTTTAAAGAGCTCTTTCTATAATATCATGTCCTATTATGTAGTGTATATACACCGTATCGATATTATATATATATGTATAAACTTACATTAATATTGTATAAATAATTATATAATATATCAACATTGTATAAAATTGTGTATTAGCATGTATCAATATTATATAAATTGTGCATAATCGTGTATCAATATTATATAAATAAATATGTAATGTATCGGTGTCGATATTTATTTGACCATCATCCATTCCCACCTTAATAAAATTAAAGAATAAACAAGAAATAATAAAATAACAAAAAAAAATCACAAAAAGTGAAACAATTAAAAAAACAAAAAAATTAAAAAGAGCAATAAAAAAAATAATTTAACATAGCACAGCTAAAAAATAAACAAGAAGAAAAAGGTCAAAGTAAGAAAAAATTAAAAAAATAATAAAAAAAGTTGAAGGTCGAATGTCCAATTGCTGGAAAAAAATCTGAAGGTGGGTCAAATGCCCAAAGTAACCAAGTAGCCAAAATTTAGTCGAGTGACTATTTTTTATAATTAAAAAAATTGACTATTTTTTACGTAAATAATTTTTCTCATTGGCTTGTGAGTGTAATTATCCTTTTTTTAAACATATAATTTCTTGTGTCACTAAAATGTGGAATTACATGTGTAAGCAGTTGGATTACACACTACTCATATGAGAAAAGGGTTTAAAATACTATATTTTAATGGGTATAAGGATTTGGCATTAATTTAGAGTATCCAAATGTCACGACCAAAAACAGGGTCATGACTAAAAGACCACTTAATTCCAAACCCAACAATAAAAGTGCACTAGAAGGAGAGGATCCAGTAGATAAATAGTCACCTACTTAAAAATATATCCCAAAACTTGGTGTCATAAGTGTAAAAAGCATCTAACATAAAAATTAGTGAAATCAATAAATCTTAGTCTTTGAATAGAAATCAAGACTACACAACTAAGATAGAATCTAATGGCAACTCGAAGCCCGAAATCTCACCACTAGATCTGGATAATCAACTGCTCGAACGAATTAACCACCATATGAAAATTCCTTTCTGGAATATGTGGGGGGAGAAAGAAGCAGGGGTGAGTACACTTAAATGTACCTAGTAGGTTTAATCGACTGGGGATCAGAAATTGAATAAACTATGAAATAATCTAAGAACGCTTCCACCTGCAACAAGAAAACCAGTCCGACATCGGTGCCGCCAATTTATATAGAACGGCGCGAATAAAGTAAATATATAATCTCAAATAAGCCAATCCAAAGAAACCACAAGTAGTATAATGAGATGGTATGCAATGCAATGCAATGTGGTATCAAGACCGTCGCACAGCCTGTCGTATACACCCCCATCAAGCTAAGGCTCCATAGACTAGGGGACCCATGGGGACCTCGCAGGCCATATACCTCAATCACAATATATCAACTACCTTGCCACCTAGCTCGTGGTCAAGGACTCATGATAAGAATCAAAATGTTTTCGCCGCCTTGTCACCTAACTTGTGATCAAGAATTTTAAAAATAGTGTCACAATTTCTCAAAATATCATGATATGCAGTATGAGGATACATGCAATTAAGACACAATTATCTCGCTTTCTCAACATGTCATATTCACAGTATTCTCAATTTTAGGATTTATATGCTCTCAAAGCAAACACATAGACCATTAAAACCCTCACACTAGCATCACAACAAATATTTTTCACCCAACACATGATACGATCTCATCCCATAGATTATATCATATTAATATTCAATAACTCAATCCCAATCTCAAAGAAGGATAGTCAAACCTACCTCAATGCTAGAACCGCACTCGAACACTTCTACCGAATAGACAAATCTTGAATTCAACTCCCCAAATGATAATTCTCTATCAAAAATAAATCATACACATCAACAGGAGTCCAATGACACCCATGTTACTATATGTCTAACCTAGACCCAAAACTAATCCCACTCTATAGTCGATTCTCAAAATTTTAAGTCTAGGATTAAGTTTCAATTTCTCTACCTATCTTAAATTTAATGATGTTATATAATAAAATACACTTAGTATTTAATTATCTATCTCAATATATCAAAACTTGATTTATAAAGTGATAACTTTAAAAAAAATTCAATATCGCAATTAGTTACGTCTGTAGTAACCAACTATGGAACTAAACAATTTACACCACATTAACTACCCCTCCTATTCATCAATACAGTAAGTGTGATACATATATATATATATATATATATATATATATATATATATACCTAAAGAAATAGAGAACCTAAAGCTGCACTACATTAATTCCAATTTCCAACCCCAATTAACAATTATACTACAATCCATCGTAACCGTCAAGTGGAGAAAATCATAGTTTTGTGTGTTATCTCTCTCTCTCATCACTCCTTCCCTCCACTTGGATTGTTCCCTTTAATTCTAAAAATATAAAATATATACTCCTACGAATTTAGGCATTAGGCGATGGTTGTTACTGAGCTTTGGCGGCGCCACTTCTTCGTGAATAATCAGAGTGCTTCTCTTTTTTTTCTTAAAATTTTGGATGTATTAAAAGTGAAAATACTACTACATATTTTAATATATATGAATCAAGGTGTATAGGGTATTAAATAAATACAATCTAACTCCTCAATTAGATTGGTTATCTAAATTTACCCATAACTTAAATATTTGCAATTATCGAATAGTCCAAACTACCCACTTAAAATTTATGAGAGGATATTTTATAAAAAAACAAGAGAAAAAATTTCAAAATAACCTACCGGATCATTACATCATCCACCACTAAAAATCATGTTCGTCCTCGAACATAAGGTAGAAGAAAGTGTCTGAAGCTTCGAAGAGATGGGGGTATTTAACACGCATGTCAAACTCTATCTCCCAAGTTGCCTCCTCAATAGGTCGATGTCGCCACCGAACCTTAACTGAAGCGATCTCCTTAGTCCGGAGCCTACGAACCTGTCTATCAAGAATGGCTACTGATTGTCTACCATGAACTCCAAGGGGATCTCCTATCAGCATAGCTCTTCTGCCGACTTTGGGCTGTAAACAGTTGACTCTAGATCAGGCGCACCCGCTCTATATGTCACGACCCAAAAATGGGCGTGATGGCACTCGTCTTATTCCCACCAAGACAAGTCAGCCAAAACCCAATTCCAAT
>JBCEWC010018321.1:0-12028 GCA_038996855.1 Solanum aculeatissimum
TTTATTATCTATTTCACGAATTCTAATATTTTAATAAAAATATAAAAAGATGTTGCACTGTTAAAAGAATTAATTGTGCCCGTAAAATTTAATGTTATACGAAGTAGAAAAATAATGATTAATAGAAATATTTTTAAAAAAACATTGGCCACTGTATGTCGATTTTATTAAAAATAATTAGATAATATAACGTATACCGACCTCCAGAGATCGATATCCTATTAAATTAAAATTAAATTGATCATGTTAATATCGACATTCGGAGGTTGGTATTCCATATTAATTTATTTGTTATTTTACAAAAAATTGACTTTTAGAGGACAATTTATTTAAGTTTAATAGAAAAATATTATTTTATTAGTTTCCTGTATTTTTAGTTTACATAAGATTAAATTTTATTCTTGATTTGGTAATATATTACCGACCACTAAAGGTCAATATTAATAAAATTAATTTAATAAAAAGAAAGATATCGATTTCTAGTAGTCACAATCTATATATTTTAATAAAAATTAATTTAATTATATAAATTTTAAACTTACCGACCTCTGGAAGTCGTTATTATAATTTATTTTTTTGTTATTTTTTGCATAAGCATCCTTTGGAGGATAATTTAATTTAAAATAGTTTTATTTATTTATTTATATTTAATTTAGATAAAATAAAATATTATTATTTATTTATTAAATTCAATACCGACTAAAAGAAGTCGGTTTTCTTGTATTTATTTTTTTCCCGGGAAAGGTTTCGACTTCTGGAGATCAATATGTTGTTTTTCCGCATTTTTTAATTAAAAATCGACTTCCTGAAGTAGATTTTCTGAGGATTTTTTAGTTTTTTATTGTTTTTAAAAATACCGACCTCCGGAAGTCAAATTTTACCGACTTCCATCGGAGATCGATATTTTTTAGGTCGGTATTCACAGTTATTTTAGTAGTGGTGCATGTTTTCATGAAATTAAAAAAAAAAAAAACTCAATCTTCTATGGAAGTAAAAGATATGCTACTATTGGTACAACTAATTAGGCTTTATGGTTAAGAAAGATTCTATGTGATTGGAAAAAAATCTTATCGGGATTTATGACAAGTCAATAATATCTATGGCAAAAAATCTAATGCAATATAATCATAGACAACATATAAATATAAAGTTCAAGTTATCAGGCACGCAGAGGAGGACAACAAAATTAACTTGTTCGTTGCAGCATAGGTCAACAGATCACTAACGTTATGAACATTGTTCTTCCTAAGGAGAAAGTTGATGTTCTATGGATAAACTGGAAGTATCCAAGAATAATCTGAAGGAGGAGTATTAACAAAAAGATTTCTCAAGATAGTGTTGATTTAATTGTTTTTATAAAAATAGGAAAAAATCACTTAATATACTCAACTTTGTCATTTAAAGTTGATATACCTCTCATTATAAAGTGACTCACATACTCCTATCATTATAATAATGACTCACAAATCATATCATTATAAAAGTTGATTACATATACCTTTAATGACGAAAGTAAAAAATTAATTTAATATCTTTTAATTTTTAATTTTAAAGAAATTCGTGTTGGGACATATAAAACCTTTTTGACCCATGATTTTTTTTAACTTCTTTGATTATAATTATTTGAATTTCTTTTTTTTTTCTTTCATCGTTAGTGTAAAAATATGAGGAGTAAAATAAAAGAAGTATAAATGCAAAAAGAGAGAGAGCAAAAAAAATGTAAAACTAATTATTTTGACTAATATTGTAATTTATTGTTTGAATCTATAAAAACTTTTGGGCATGTATGATAAATTTACTAAAAAGTTAGAAATTTACATTAGTTGTTGCTATGAAATAGTAAAATAAAATGTGTGAGAATGATCAAATAAACTCTATACATGAATGTCTTTTTTCTTTTTCTTTTTCTTTTTGGATAAAATTTAAAAAATAAATTTAGATTGATTTTTTTTTGTTTTACTTTCATTAAAGGAAAAAGCTATATGTGAGCCATTTTTTCATTAATGATATATTTCTACAATTATCCTTCATGAATGAATGTAGGATAGATATTTAAATGTTTACTAGGATTAGTTCAGAGTTTGCTAGAGAGAGATTATGGAATAACACCTTTTAAAAATGTTAAAATTATAAGTTTGAAAAATATTTTTGATATGTTGAAACATTTAATTTGCCTTTGTTAAATGAAACACATTTATATAAATAAAATGTTGTAAACTGGGAAGAATTATGCAAGCTGAATATATACCTGGTCTCTGGCACTTGTCTTATTGAAGGGTGATCGTGGATCATCTGAAGTATAAATTGAGTACCAGCCCCGATGAATTTGAGGGTCAGTGTTATCTGTGAAGATTTTGGGTGCTGGGACTTTAAAAAAATCAAGATCATCTACCCAATCCAAAGTTTGAACGGTTCCTCTCCAAGAAATAAGAATTTCTCTTCTTCCTAATGCAGCTTTTCCCTCATCTGTACACACGGCAATAAAACCTATCCAATTTGATTCCTTGCTCCATGACTCCCTTGACAATGATTTTATTATAAAGGCTTCAGGAACCTGGATTGAACGGTATAAATTAAGTCATTAAAAACTATATTCTATACAGATGATATTCATGCATGCAATTCAAATATAACCTGAATCGAGGATGTTGCATACAAATATTTCGTTACGCGATACTTGAAGGGATTGTTTTTCTGGAGCCCCACTTTTGCAAAGAGGTTATTTTTCGAATATCGATTATTCCCTGCATTTTTTGAAGCCTTGTTAGAATTGAAGTTGTCATAACTTGCTTGAGCCATTTCTCCATAGTGAATGATGTATCGACATAGATCGTGGTCTAAAGGATCCAGAAGGCCTTCCCAGTTGTCCTTCCCACTAAGAAGCATCCATCTTTTTGCAATGCTATCCATCTTCTCCCTGCTTTTCTTCTTTCTTTTGAACCAGTTCCTCATCAAATATAAAGGTCGATCAGTTGGAATGTTGTTCAATTTCCTCCGTAAAATGTAAGAAATTTAATTTAAGCGAACTGCATATATTTATGTAACAAAAAAATACCAAATTCTGAACCATCAACAACTTAAATGCTTTATTTTTATTCCATGTATTGTAGTTGCTTCTTTATTACTCCAAATTGAAATCATTAAAATATACTCAATTTATGGGGCACTTTTTATTTTTCGGCTGGATGCTCATGATCTAAATTTTTTAAAGTAAAATTTATGTATTTATGAACTACGTAAAAAGTACTTTAAATAATAATAATTGATAATTCAAAATATTTAAAAGATATATGAAAAATTTACAACAAAAAATAAACTTGTTTGAATTTCGAAATTCAAAAAGTGGCATATAAATTGAAACCAACAGAGTATTGGGAACATGACACTCCTTCTACTCAAAGCTGACCCACCATTGTATCACTTAGCTTCTAAAATAGGAACATACCAGAATCCTCTGTTCATAATAGAATGTCCTTGCTTTAAAGCAAAAACAATAAGAAAGCAACATATGGAATAAAGAAAGTGCTTGCATGTTAGACAAGGCAAGTACTTGCGATTCATCAAAAATGGGTCTAAATTTTCCCTATTTGATGTTCTAAATTGCAATAACTATCTTTAGCTCTTTTGCTTACATACTATTTATCAAGGATGTTATTGTGGTAAAAAAATGAATGACATTGATATTACTTAACGCCAAAACTTAGCTAATGAGGTAATTTTCCAAAGCTACGTGGGAAATTCAATTTTAAAATCCCCAGGCGAAGACGCCAAAACTTACTTGTGGCTCGATGGTTGTAGCTTCAATTTTTAAGTACCTCTATTTGGTGTTATTTTTCATATTACTTATATATTATATCTAGAAGGCTTTTTTAAATTTATTTATCTTCTTTTTTAGTCTTTTTAATAAATACTTAAAAATTACATTAAAATTTTATAAATAGCGATAATTAATAACTTGAAATATTTAAAATTTAAATGACATAAAAAATTTAATTAACTCTCAAAATTCTATCAGTGCTATATAAATTAGAACAAAAAAATCAATATATATTATTAAAAAATAATATTAGAAAAATATAAATCACAATAATCAACAATTTAAAATATCTGAAAGACATAAATAAATTTAGTTGACTCTTCAAATTCATATAGAGAGTAATATATATTATTATTTAAAAATTATGTAAAAAGTAGCATAAATCACAACAATTAATAACTTAAATATTTAAAAATTATATAAAAAATATAATGATTTCTTTAAATTTTTAACAGTGCCACATAAGTTGAAAATTTTAAAAATAATATGTATTGGACCTGTGCTGACACGGGGTTCGATGACTAGTATTGTCTATACTATATATATAAGTGGCGATAAGTTGCTCAAGCAGGCAGCATGTCGACATGCTTGCTTGATCAACTTGATGGTATATTGTAATTCTTTTATGGTTCTTCCTTTTTAATTTGCTCGTCATATTTATAAATTTTTTATAAATCCAAAAACTGCATAAAAAAAATTAGGGGCAATTTGGTAATTTTTTGTGGTCTTTTCGGAGCAGATCGGCATGCCTTTTTAAGCAGCTTGAGCGTGTATTTGTACTTTTTCAGTGGTTTCTTTGTCTTATCTTTCCTTTTTTTTTTTTAAATATATTTAAAAATTGTAAAAGTCTAATCTATACTATGTTGATTAACAACTTTAAATATTTAAAAGACATGTAAAAAAAATTGGTTCTGTCTTAAAATTTTATCGGTGCCACATAAAATGTGAGAGATAAGGTAACATGTTTTTTAAAGCACCATAAAAAATACGATAAATCTCAATAATTAATTTTAAAAGACAAGTAAAAAAATGCATTGAGTCGAGAAAGTAATATGTATTTAGATATAACTCAAAAAATATTGTAAATCTCAAATATTAGCATCTTAAAATATTTAAAAGACAAGTAAAAAACTGTATTGAGTCAAGAAAGTAATATGTATTTGGATATAACGCAAAAAATATTGTAAATCTAAAAAAATTAGCATCTTAAAATATTCAAAAGACATATAAAAAGTTTATTGACTTTCAAAATTATGTTAGTGCGCATAAAAAAGGAGTGATATATATTATTTAAAATAACGTAAAAAGTTTTGTAAATTATAATAATTAATAATTTTAAATATTTAAAAGAAATATAAAAGTTTGATTGATTCTCGAAATTTTATTACAGTCACATATATAATTTGAGACGAAGGGAGTAATATGTATTATTTGAAAACTACTTAAAAAACTATAAATCAAATAATTAAAAAATTAAAACATCTAAAAAATTGTATTAAAATTATTGACTCTCTAAATTCTATGTGGACCATATAAATTGAAAAAAAAAATATTGGACCCGTTCAAAGCACGGCGTTTGCCATTAGTTACTAATAAGAAGAGAGAATAAGCAGACAATTCTTCGTCAACATATCTGCTTGAGTTGTCTGCTTTTTCTACTTTATTATATGGGGCCCATGAAAATATTTCGTGGACTTTTTAATTTATTTATTCTTAAGGCATCTGCTTTTTGTCGTGTCTGCTTCAGCTACTTAATTATATTCCTCCATATGCTTCAACTTGATTTTACGATATTACCCCTAATAAATTATTTCTCTAGCTGCTTCAACTGTGATTTTACTATATCGTCCTAATTAATTATTTTAAATTATGTAAATACTAGAATTAGGATAAAAAAAACAAACACAAAATCATAATAAGTCTTTTTTTAATTGGTCAAATAAAATTAAACAACTATTTTAATATCTTTCAATGATTATATTTGTATAAAAAATGAAGTATTTTATGAAAAAGTATAATATAAATATCAAAAAGTTTATGTATATTACTTGATATAATGTAAAAAGTACTATAGGTCACAATAATTGCCAATTTAAAATTTTGATTCTTGAAATTTTATCCGTGCCGCATAAATTGAGACAAAGAAAGTAACCTACATTATTTAAAATTTATAAACTACAAAAATTATTAATTTAAATACATAGGTAAAATTGTGATTGACTTTCAAAATTTTATAGTGCTAGATAAATTGAAACAAAATAAATAACATATACAACTTAACATTAACATAAAATATACTATAAGTTGCAATAATTAAGAACTTAAAATTTTTAAAATATATAAAAAAAATTCTATCAATGTCACATAAATCGAGATCCCAAATATAATAATTATTGAACCCGTGCAGAGCACAGGCTTTCCCTTTTTTTGTCTATATATAAGCGCTCAAGAAGCAGTTGGTCATTGTCCTACCAACTTACTTCATAGGGGTTAATTTGGTCATTTCGAGTTACGTTCTCCGTTTTTATTTATTTGTCTTATTTTAAATTTATTGTATATTTTTAAAAATTATGTAAAAAAGTTTAGAAGTGATGGCCAGCTGCTTCCGGGGGCTAATTTGGTCATTTCGAGTTATGTTCTGTGTTTTCATTTATTTTTCTTATTTTAAATTTATTGTATATTTAAAAATTACGTAAAAAAAATTATAAGTAAAATAATTTAACTACTCAAAATATTTAGACTTCTTGGGGATTATTGTTCATCATTTCAGGTTACTTTTGTCATTTTAATTTATCGATCTAATTTTTAATTTTTTTTAAATATTTAAAAAATACGTAAAAAGTGTTATAAATTACAATAGTTAGTAGCGTAAAAAAATTATTAACACTCAAAATTCTGTCAATACTAGATAAAATGGGACAGAGAAAGTGACACATATCATCTGAAATGCCATAAAAATCATTATAGGTTGCAAAAATAAATAACTTAAAAATTAAAAGACATATAAAAAATCTAAATACTTCTCGAATATCTATCAATATCACATAAATTAGGACAAAGAGAGTAACATATACTATTCAAAAATTATGTGCAACGTAATATGAATCACAAAATAAGTAATTTAAAATAGTAAAATACCTATAAAAAATTCGATTAACCTTCAAATTTTATCAGTATCACATAAATAGAGAAGGTAACATATATTATTTTAAAATGACATAAAAAAGTATGGTAGATCAGAATAACTAACAACAAAAAAACATAGAAGATACAAAGAATTTGTCTAACTGTAATAACCTCGAAGGTCATTTTTGAATTTTTTTTATCAAATTATCATTTTTCCCTTCCCCAAAGTTGCCTTGGATAATTTTTGGTTGAGTCGAAAAGTCGAATTTTAAAAATCTTGTAAAAAGTTGGAGTTTTGTTAAAGAATGCGTTTTTAAAGGCTTAAAGTTGAAAATTTTGAATATTGAGGCCGCTTTGAGTTTTAAATGTCAGAATTCGATTTTGTCGATTCCATCAGTTTTAGAATGCTAAATCTAGTCTAGGAGAACTTGCAGAATTGAATTCGGAGTTAGAACTGAGATTTTGGACCCAAAGTTGCATTTTCAATTCATTTTGGATCATAGGTTTGACTTTGGTCAACTTTTGAAGTTTGGAAGCTCGAATCAAATTTTCATCAGTTCCACTAGTTTCAGTTGATGAAGCTAATGCTTGAAATGACTTCGTTGTAATTTTTAGAGCTTCTGATAATATTTTGAGTTTTTTAGTGTGAAACTAGATTAAGCGATTTTTCTCGCGTTCTAGACCAAGGAGGTCTTGAATTCAATTTTTTTATGATTTCATTAAGCCCAAAATGTCATTTCTGGTAGGGGTCCATGTTTAATTTGTGTTCATGGGGTTCCGAACGAATCCTGAAGGTCCATCTATTGATTTTCTATGTTTTGTAGTTGCTGGTTTTTCGCTGTTTCTGGTGCATCAGGGTTTATTCTCCACATTCGCGGAAGAAGGGTTCGCGTTCGTGGAGTATATTTTTCTCTAACCTCCGCGTACACAGGAGGTCCCTTCGCGTTCGCGGAGCTTTATGGGTCCATTATCTCCGCCTTCGTGGATTTTTCTCCACGTTCGTAGAGTACAAAAAGGTGCCTGAACAATATTCTCTTTTATGATGAGTTCAAACCTCATTTCCTACATTTCCTACATTTTTAATATTACAAACTCCATTTTTAAGAGATTCTTCAAGATTTTTCAAGAAAAATCGATTGAGCAACTATTTTCTAACCTATTCCATTGATTAATTTGTATTTTTAACTTATAATTTGGGGATTTTAATGGTGGAATTTGGAAATTTTTCATACTTTGATTCTTAATAATAATTTGATGATTTCTACCTCATTTAACTCTATTTTAAATAATTTTCACTGTTGAAATCCTTATTACTTAGGGAATATTTTCATATATTAATTTTCAGATTCCAACTATTTTTTTTGCATGAGATTTTTTTACCATTTTGCCCTATTCGTCTGAATTGATTGATGTTAGTGTCATTAGATTCGTTATGTGATTGTGATGCTATATTTGAATTGATTTTGGTGATTCAGAGTATTGTAAGAAGGAGAAAACTTTGTATTTGACTTGATTCAGAGACTTTATCTAAGGCGAGTGGACTTCTAACCTTTTGTTAAATATGAATGAACCTTGTATGCTCCTATGTGTATGGAATTGAGTACTTTGGGATAGATTTGTACCATCATAGGCTTTGATCATGAGAATTCAAATTGTGTAATTGTTCATATGGTGATATTGTGACTTGTAAATTAATTGTGAATTCGTGGAATACATAATCTGTTAATCATTTGGTATTGATATCGAGATGGTACTTACATTGTGATATGATTGATGTATTGACATTGTAATGATACCAAGATATTAATGATATCGAGATATTGATGATATTGATACTATGAAAATATTGAAATCATTATGATATTGACACTGAGATATACTTAAGATCATGCATATTACACCTACTATTAATTGTACATTGATACTTGTGATGGCTATGACTGAGAGATGAGTAAGGTAACATGTGGATCGCTAAGGGAACGCTAGATTGGGGGAAAAGACCTTCTTGAACTCATTGCGGAACTACTCCCAAGTAATGATGACACACAGACCTTTCCCCATTTCCGACTCCTTCCTCTTCCACCACAACATAGTCATATCCGTTAAATACAACACGGCTGTGTTGATCTTCGTCTCATCACCCTTCACTTTGTTACACTTGAAGTAATTCTCCAAGTGCCACAGGAAGTTCTCCACCTCGTGAGTGTCACGGATGCCTTTGAACACAGGTGGCTTAGGAGCCTCAATCTTGGCCTCTCTTTCTCAAGCAATCTCCACGCATCTCCCGTCAGCCACACCTTTCTCAAGTGCCCTCATCTTTGCACCCATGACCTCCATGGTGGCCCTCATGGCCTCCATTGTGGAACTCATGGCCTCCATCGTGGAACTCATGGCCTCCATCTTTCTTAGTGCCTCCATGAGCTGACACTCTAAGGAAGTGATGGTCTCCCCCAGCTCATACTCTGCCGTCTGATGCCGGACCAACTCCTTCCGGATGTTGTCATTCTTCTCAAGGGTGAACTCCTCTAGGGTCTAGAACTTGCCATCAAACTGACTCAAGTGCTTTCCTAAGAACACCACTTGTCTGGCAGCATCCACCCTTATGACCCATCCTATGTCAAGCGTGACGTTGGTGGGTTCCTCACCTCGTTCATCATCACTCAACTTAGCGGACGAGAATGAGTGGGTTATTATGGCCTCGCTTGGTGTTGGTTCGACCGCCACCTCCTCAATCTTCTTGGATATTTTCTTTCCCTTGCGTTTCTTGCCAATATCTAGCATAACGTTGGCGGTGTTGGTGGCATATATGTCTCCTTCACTTGTGATGCGTCCCTTAGTACAAACCTACTCTGATACCACATTGTCACGGACTTAGAACTTCACTAAGACTTCCGTGCGGCACTTGTCGATTTGATCACGAATCTTTCATGATCTTGCAAATACAAATAAGCCTATATCAACTTGATCGCTAAGGGAATAGTAGATTAAGAAGACAAAGGAGCTTTGTAAGAAAGAAGACTCGTATTGCTTAAGAGAGAATGCTTTACAATGCTTGATTTCTGGATGCTTGGATTGATGCCTTACTAATGAATGACCCTCCTATTTATACTACCAGCTAGTGGCCAAAGTATAATTAAAATTTACATTACAAGTCCCTAAGTATTTACACTTTAGTCCCTCTTTAGAGTCTTCCACACAAGTCTAGAGAAAGCTAAATACTACAAGACTTCTCTACACAATTCTAGAGTCTTCCGTAAACTACCAAAAAACTCTAGATTCTTTCCTCTTTTTCAAGATCTAGTGGTGGGCCATCACATCAGTAATTGTTGTGTATATGTGGTTACCTTGCTTTTCATAATTGTACTATCATATATATTGATTTGCATTGGTTTGATTGATGACTATCTGATAGGCACTGATGTATTGGTTTAGGTATCTGAGCTTGATTTTGAGATAATATATGATAGTTGACTGAGGTCTGTGTGTTACTATACTGCTTATGTAAATTGAGTCTGTCTCTTGAGGACAAACAACAATTTTATGTTGAGGGTGTTGATGTGCTATCAAAATACAATACTTTTGATGCTTAAAACTTAGGATTTTGTACATTCTTAAAGCGATATTTTTGGAGTTGATGTGTTTTTATATTTATTTTGTAAGATTACAGAGTTGGCTTGGTTTTGGGATAAAGTCTGCAGATTTGCAGCATTTTGGAAGAGTACGAGACACTTTACGAGTCGTGGAGACATCCAGGAGTCATAGAGTGGTTCCGTGGCCAAGATCTAGTGAAGAGCCTATTTTTAGATGTTTAGTTCACAACAGAACAAACGAGCTATAGAAGTTGATACGGGTCGTGGATTGGTTTTGTGACTTGAGGATCAGAGATGAATAGTTTTAGATAATGGGCTCAGACGTATCCCTATATGGGCCATAAGTTTAAATACAACCCGTAGAAAGGTCTCGTGGAATTGATGGTTAATTTCTGAAGATGAAGTCTAAAAATCCCCAACACAGGCCGCAGAATCCTATACGACCCATAAGCCCTTTCGTGCCAACTCAGTTGTCTCGACCAAATTCTCACCCGTCCAAAAATGACCTCGAACTCAATATTAGCCGACAATGTTCACGGATACATGGACTATAGGAGACCCCCATGGGTTTCATCCTGACACATATATATTCATTAGCGGATGTGTATCATAGGACAAATATGCATCACGATTATTTGACATTGTATCGCATTATTCACCCATCTCAGGGCATTCACTTTATCTCATATCATTCCTGTCTTGATATTATAAAATGTATTACTTATGAAATTGTGCACTCATTATGCCATTGACTTGCGTAACTATTAATTTTATATGTGTATATATATATATATATATTAAGACATTATTCCAAGTGATGAGTGTATTTATATTATTGTGAATTGTATATTATATTGTGTTGGGACTTTTCTGATTGCAGGTATGTAGTTTGGCAGTATGTGGTTGGGAGTTAAGAAGTACTTGTGTTCTTTATTACTTTACTTTAGGTTAGTTCCATTTTGTTGAGTAACCTGTTGTGTGGTTCTCACCCCTTGCTATATTTTTTGTAGGTTGTGAGCTCGGTCCTCCTTGCTAGTTTTTTTATATTCAGGATCGAGCTTCAGATCACTAGGTAGATATTTGTACTCTCGGCAAGCCTTCAAGGATTTTATCTTATGTTATGTTCTATTTGGGAACTAGACATTGAGACTTGTACTTTCATTTGAGTATTTTGTATTTAGAGGCTTGTACATATGACATCAGTTCTAGAAAGGTTGTAGTTTATGACATTAGTTCTAGAAAGGTTGTAGTTTTGATTTCCTATTCCTATCTATCTTATTAGACTGTTTATCTTCTGCTTTTAATATTATGTTGAGTTGTTTAGTTTTTGGCATGACTCGCCTTGGTGGGTTAGGTGAGTGCTATCATACTCGGATTTTGAGTCATGATAATTTGGTGTAACAACCCAAATTTTTTTAAAATCTCCTTATGATTGACCTTCTATGATGTACTACTGGTCATGGTTGAGTTTTGGTAGCCACGGGTTGAGTTTAAG
>JBCEWC010018322.1:0-12028 GCA_038996855.1 Solanum aculeatissimum
AGGATGTAGATAATTTAAAAGGTTCCTGATAGCGTGAACAATATATATATATATATATATATATAGATATATATATATATTAATGATAATAGGTATCATTTATCATAATATATGATACTTACCATATAAAATATGTCACGATCAAAAAATAGGTGTGATGACACCTGCTTAACCTATCAGACAAGTCAACCTAAACCTGTTCAATTCAATACATAATACTAAAAGCGGAAGAAATAAGGTCTAATAAGATAGAATAAATACTAGATAATCAAGTCTACAAACTATCTCAAAACTAGTGTCACATGTAAAAGCCTCTGATATAAAGAATACAGTAGCGTGAAAAAGAAATACAAGTTTGAGTCTCAGTTCTCAAATAGATCACAAGATATGATAAAAAGACTTCGAGAGTCTGCAAAAATAGGCAAACTACTACCTCTCGAATATCCAAAGGCTCGGTTCGTCAAAGAAGTAAGCTAAATCAAGTGGAACCGGGATCACAACCTACACAGGAGTGTAGAAGCTAGGTAAGTACCAAGCAACAGTCACTCAACAAGAAGATCAAAACACAAATACTGAACAAAATACTCCTTCCACACTAATCACATACCGTCAAACTACACATCTGTACTCAGAAAAATCCCAGTATAACAACAACAACATATATATACACGAACAACTCAACAAACATTCCCAACAACTTCCACAAGGTATAGAGCAGATATATAATAATGTCTCATCATACAACTCGGATATACAACAAATGTCTCAAAATAGTTTCAGATACTCAATAGATATAGTCCACGTATAATCATCCCATAATCCAATCTCAACAACCAAATTAAGTCACAATCACACGGTAGAATGATATGAAATGATTTAATGTAATGTCAAATTTTCATGATGCATGTCTGTCCTACGTATACATCCGCTGATATAATCAGTTCGGAACCCATGAGGGACATATCTGTCCATGTACCTGCCCCGGCTCGTGAGGCCTGTCTCTTGTATAATCAGTGTCACATGCCACGGCTTATATGGCTCGTCCCCTATTTTTATACAAATGTCTCATGCCACGACTCTTGTGACCCGTCTTATATTTTATAACAATGTTACATGCCACGACTCGTGTGGCCCATCCCCTATTCCATATCACATCAGTGGAGCGCAGTCAATGATGCACAACAAGAACATATCCATAAGGTATTATAATGAGATGTGCATATAAGAGTCCACATTACAACTATATATACATACATACATACATACATACATATATACACATACATATATATATATATATATATATATTCAAGTCATATATCATTGTATACAAGGTATAATGGTTCATCCATTCCAAGCTTATAATCAATACTCTAACCCACAAGTGAAATCCAACAATAACATCTCCAATATTTTCCATGAACAAGCACAACATGATCCACAATCCACATTAATATATCACAAGGGATTCTCAATATCAATCACTAGTCAATATATATCAATCTCTAGCTTTCACTTTCACATCATAAGGGAAATTCACAATTAAATCTAATTCTCACAATTTATAAAGTTCAATTTGGTCAATCAACAATTACCCAATCATTCCAAATCACAAACAAAGGAAGTATAGTGTTTAGAAGCTTAACAAGATTAAAGGATCCACTTGCCTCAATCAATAGTCAAATCAAGCAAAAGGTTAAAAGATCCACTTGCCTCAATCAATATCCAAATCAAGCAAATATCGAAGCTTTTCCTCTAGAATTCGCACCCAAAACGTCACAATCTAGTCAGATATGAATTCACAATCTCAATACGAAGCCAATGACAGTAAAAACAAGCAATTCAGACGAAAAGGACAAAATGATCCAAAAATCTCATACCAAAAAATATTCCCGAAATCTAAAAATTATTACATGAAAATATTTTCAATCAATAAGAAATCCAATGGTGAAAATCATTTAAAATATGGAGTTAAAATGAACTCACAATCACCATTTTTTAATAAAAAATCCATGTCCAAGAAAACTCCAATTTCTCCTATTAAAATCCCAATTTCATATTAAAATTACAAATCAATCAATGGAAATTTAAAAATTAAGTTAGAAACACGTTACCCGAAGGCCTTGACTTGAAAATCCTTGAAGAGTCTCTCTAAAACCGAGCTTAAAAAATTAAATATGGTGAAAAATGATGAAACCCGTCACTTAAAACATTAAAAACTATTTCAGAAAAATAACAGTCCAAAAATGCAAATAGGGATCCGCGGACGCGGATCCCATCACTAAAAATACCTCCGTGAACGCGGTGGCCTATGCGGCAAACGTGGAGGTCTTTCCTCCTGCACTAGATTTCAACAAAAATCAGCTATAACACAACTCAGAACAGACTCCCAAAAATTGTTCGGAACCTGATACACACAAATTAGACATGAAGCTCTACTAGCAATGACATTTCGGACTCAATGAAATTATCAAAATTTGATTTTGTGGTTTTCTCGACCCAGAATCTGATAAAGCTCATCAAAACTAGTCAGAAACTCAAATACCCAAAATAATCTTGAAAACTCTAAAAATTACAGCGAGACCATTTCTAGCGTTAATTTCACCATCCCGTACTAGTGGAATTATCAAAATTTTAATTAAAGCTTTTGAACTTCGAATGTTGACCAAAGTCAAACGATGATCTAAATTCAACTAAAATATAGAACTTTTGGTCCAAAATCTTCGTTTTAACTCCAAATTCAGTTTTGTCAGTTCTCCTGCACCATATTTCGTATTCCGGAGCTAATGAAATCAAAGAATTGTATTCTGACATCTGAAACTCAAGATAACCTCAATACTCGAAATTTTAAACTTTAAGTCTTTGAAAACTCTTTCTTTAGCAAAATTTCTACTTTTCACAAGATTTTCGAAAGCCGACTTTTTAACTAATCCAAAAAAGACTCAAAGCAACTTTCAAGAAGAGCAAAATGGTAATTTAGCATATCAGCATAACTCTTTTGGCGACTCTAGGTTGTCAACAATCTACTCTGAAGTAAATGTACCTACTCCATGTCATCTCTAAACAAATTAGCGTCAAGGCTATCAACTGTAACCGAATCAAACCAACGTATGGGTGATCTACACCTCCACCCATACAATGACTCAAAAGGGGCCATCTGAATGATGGAATGATAACTGTTATTGTAAGAAAACTCTGCCAAAGGCAAATTCTAATCCCACCTGGCACTAAAATCAACAACACAAGATCTAAGCATATCCTCAAGTATCTTAATGGTCCTCTAAAGTGACCATCTGTCTGAGGGTGAAAGGATGTACTCAAATCTAATTTGGTACCCAAGCCATATTGCAAGGCCTTCTAGAAATGGAATGTAAACAATGAAATATAGTTTGATACAATGGAAACATGCACCCCATGAAGCCTCACAATATGACTAATGTAGAGCTGAGTAACTTCTCGGCTGTAAACTTCACCTTGATCGAAATAAAATTGGTGGACTTAGTCAATCGGTCCACCACCACCTATATAGAATCAAAGCCACCAACTATAGAAGGCAAACCTGCTATAAAATCCATGGTAATGTGTGTCCCACTTCCACTCAGGAATGGGCATCCTCTGTAGCTCTCCACCCAGTCTTAGATACTCACATTTGACCTGCTAACATGTCAAAAACCTAGCCACAATCTCTGATATATCCTTCTTCATGCCACACCACAAGTAGTGCTGACTCAAGCCATGGTACATCTTTGTTGTCCTCCGATTAATAGAATATCCAGCACAATAGGTCTTCTCTAGGATCAACCTGATCAAATCACCTATCTTAGGCACACAAATCCTACCCTTGATCCTCAATACGCCCTCTGAATAAAGTTGGGCTTCCTTAGCCTCTCCTCTAAGCACTTTGTCACGAATTTGGCATAGTTTCTCATCCTCAAACTAATGATTTCTAATCTGATCCATCAAAAAGGAACAAGCCTCCACTAAAGCAAACACACCACCATCCTCAGAAAGTTGCAGTCTCACCAACCCATTAGCTAATCTATGAATATCCCTAGCCAAGGGTCTCTCCTCAACCCGGATAGACGAAAGACTCACCTTTCTAGATGCCTTCCTACTCAATGCATCAGCCACTACATTGGCTTTCCCGGGATGATACAAGATGGTCAAATCATAGTCTTTTAGGAGTTCAATCCACCTTCTTTGTCTCAAATTCAAGTCTTTTTGGCTGAAAATGTATTGTAAGTTGTGATGATCAGTAAAGAAGATGAACACCATATAGATAATGTCTCCACAGCTTCAAGATAAATACAACAACTACCAACTCCAAGTCATAGGTAGGATAATTCTTCTCATGAGTCTTCAACTGTCTAGAGACATAGGCAATTACCTTCCCCTTTTGCATCAACACTCTTCCTAACCCCATTCTCGAAGCATCACAATAAATGGTGAAATCAACACCTTTCTCCGGTAAGGTCAAATTAGGGGCGATAGTCAATAATAACTTGAGCTTTTGGAAGCTCTCTTCACACTCATCAGACCAATAGAAAATGACATTCTTCTGAGTGAGCCTAGTTAGCAGGGCTGCAATAATGGAGAAACCTTGTACAAATCGATGATAATAACCAACGAAACTTATAAAGTTGTAAATCTTTATAGTTGAGGTAGGCCAAGTCCAACCCCGAACGACCTTAATCTTTGTTGGATCAACCTGGATGCCCTCTTTGGACACCACATGCCTTAAAAATACTACAAAACTCAATCAAAACTCATACTTGGAGAATTTAGCATAGAGTTTCTCCTTCTTAAGCCTCTGGAGAATAATCCTTAGATATTTCACATGATCCTCCTCGATCTTAGAATAAACCAAGATATAATCAATGAAGAGTATCACAAAGAAGTCCAAATACAGCGGCCAGAATACCCCATTCATTAACTTCATGAATGTTGTAGGGGTGTTAGTCAAACCGCAAGATATGATAAGGAACTCATAATGTCCATACCTAGTCCAAAAAGTTTTCTTAGGAATATCTGAAGGTCGAATCCATAGGTAATGGTACCCAAATCTCAAATCAATCTTAGAGAACAATGTCACTCCTTGAAGCTGATCAAACAATTCATTAATACGAGGAAGTGGATACTTGTTCTTAACAGTCACCTTGTTCAATTATTGATAATCGATACACACCCTCATGGAACCATTTATTTTCTTCACAAACAAAATTGGGGCACCCCAAGGTGAAATACTAGGGAGAATAAACCCCTTGCCCAACAAATCTTGAAGTTGTTCCTTTAACTCGTTCAACTCAACTGGATCCATATGATATGGAGGGATATAAATGGGCTTACTGCATGGCTCAAGATCGATAGCAAAGTCAACATCCCTGTCAGGAAGGACTCCTGGTAGATCAGTAGGAAACACATTCAAAAACTCACAAACCACAGGAATAGAATCTATGGAAGGTGGCTCAACAATAGTATCACGAATGAATACCAAATAAGCCAAAAACCCTCCATCAATCAGCTTTTGGGTCTGAATATATGAAATAACCTTACTAGGATAAAAACCCTTCAAACCTGTCCACTCTATCCTCGATCTACTTGGCATAGCTAAGGTCACGGTCTTGGCATAGCAATCAAGAATAGAACGATACGAAGATAGCCAATCCATACCAAAATGACATCAAAATCTACCATATCAAGGATAATCATGTCTATCCAAGTCTCATAACCTGCCAACATCACAGGACAGGATCGGTATACCCGATCCACTATTAAATTCTTACCTAATTGGGTCGCAAATATGAATAGGCACATACATTATATCACATGGAAAACTAAACCCCAATGAGAAATATGCAAACACATATGAATAATGGATCCAGGATCAAATAATACCAATGCAGGCCTACGACAGACCGGTACAGTACCTGTAATAATTGCATCAGATACCTTAGCCTCGGGCCCCTTAAGAAAGGTATAAAAATGACCACCTCTACCACTAGCTGCCTGAATAGGACCTCTACTACTTTGTTATCCCAATACATCACCTATACCCCTACCTAGAATACGACCACCTCTACCTGGCTACCCCTACTACAAACCCTAATCTAAAAGGGTTGCATCCTCAGCTGGAGGAGCCTGATCCCTAACTGGTGTTGTTGAATAAGAACGGTATGGTCCTGTATGAGTCTGATGAGGGCAATATATAAGCACATAGTCTGAAGAACCATACCCATAACATGACCTCGGGTGAAAATAGGACTGAGAAGATGGAGGGGAAATATTGTAACCACCTAGGCTCGCAAATCTCTGTTGAAATCTGGATGATCCTTGTCCATAACTATAACAACCACGAGGGTTTTGACCACCCTTCAAAGCTAGAAATGAAGCATGAATTGGACCTCGATGATGAGAAGTAGCCCATTCTGTGGAAACCTCTACCTCTTGATGAGGTATCTGTGAAATATCTGGAAGCTCAGACCCTTTTAAGGTCTCTATACTCCTCTTTCAGCAGTAACTCTGCCTCATAAATGGTACCTACTATAGTTTGAAAATATGCAGCCTCACGTGATGACATGAACACATAGGAGCCAACAGAGAATGCCAATCCCTTCAAAAATCTATAAAACCTCTTTACCTCTGTCGGTATCAATGGTAAGACATGTCGAGAAACTGATAGAATTTGGTCATATACTTGGCCACTACCATGCCTCCTTGAATCAAAGTCTCAAATTTAGAACTCCTCTCCTCTTGAACACTCCAAGGGATGAACCATTCTTGAAAAGCCTCTAAAAACATCTCTTACTCGATTGGTGGGGACATTGTTATCCTAGAGCGCATATAAGATCGACACAACTCCCCTACCGCTTTTAGAAACTATAATGCAACAAATTTGACTCCCCAAGAATCCACTATGCTCATGGCCTCCAACATCTCATAAGTCAAGGTAAGGAACTCATATACATCTGATGACGTTCAAACATACCTCACTTTTGGAAGATGTGGATGATCGTTATCAGTTTAATAACCCAACAATGAGTTGGGGTCGAATCTCATAGGGAATGGGCATTCAAGAGATGAAGTATTGAGTTGAACTAAGCATTTATAGTATTAAAATGGGGGTTGCAAGTAAATTAAAACTAGCATTCAACTAATAGCAGTTCTAAAATACAAATTAAACAACCAATTGAAAGAGATGTCGGGGGTGTGTGAATATGGTACATGAGCTAATTAACTGGGTCTAAATACTTGAATGTTTGAGTTAATAATACATGAGTAAGCTAGAATTTCTAGTAACCACTACTTCTACTAAGCCAACAATGGTGTTTCACAAGAACTTGTTATGGCTTCTCATGTGAATCACTCAAGGACACGCTTGACCTAAGCAATTATAAGTAAATTGTCTACTACTTTAGTCACTGAACCTAATTTTATGGCATTTAACTGAAACTCTAAAAGATTTTTGGCTATCATACTTATTACCCACCACAATCACTCAAATTAATGCAGTAATTGAAGATCTAAAGATAGCCTAGAGTTTGCAACCTCAATATTATAAGTTATACATGGAAATAAGCATGAACTCATTCAGATTAACATCAAAACATTCAAAATATAATAGACCCAGATAATAATTCAAGTACCCAGATTATATACACCCTCCCAACATTGGAGTTTTAGCCATACATGCTTAAAAGTAAGAAAATTATACCAAAATCAATAGTCATGGATGTGGGTAAGATGAATTATAAGAGACAAGATGGAATTTCATCTACTAATTTCTAGAATTTCTCCTCCCAAAGCTTCAAAATAAAAAAACCCTTGTACCTGACCAAGAAGGTTCTATGTACTCTCTCTTCTCTCTCAATATGGAAAGGTCAGATATGATAGAATGATATGTACAATGTCCTTTCCAAATTTCTTTTATAGTCCATGCAATTTGCTTAGAGTTTGTGCACAATTTTTCCATTCAGAAGTCAAGGTCGTCCATTGCTGAGCACTTTAATGATACGCTGAATGTGCACTTGACTACCTTCTCATACATCAATTGAAGGCTCAAGTCTTTGCATCTTTCGATGATGTCATTATTCATCGCAACTCATGTTCTTCGATCGTCGATCATGTTCGGTGATCGTCGATCATGTTCGGTGATCGCCTAACCTCTACCTGCATCGCCTTTTTGTCACAAACTTAGGGGTTTAAACAATGCAATATTAGATAGTCTCGGTTGCACTTAACGATCCACCGAATGTATCAGTGATGTCACTTTTGACCACCTTTTTGGCATTTTTGCTCCTTTGCCTTGTGTTATTGAGTATTGTCCATCTATGCACTTTTATCCTCATTCCTAGCATAAAACATATATATTAATCAACATATGAAGCATAATAACACATCAAGGACAATATTCCCTTACATTTTAAAACCTAAGTGAGTCCAAGATATGGACTCATCAACTCCTCCAACTTAAACTTTTGTTTGCCCTCAAGCAAATAAAATACCAATCATTCCAACTCAATGCTTGTAAATAGGGCCATAGGGAGCGACACATACAATCTCCCTTTTGTCATCCATCTTCAAAGCTCCCACAAACCACTTACGCGACTTTGAAGCCTCAAGAGTTGACCAAAGAGTGCTCAAGACAAGGTCATGCTCTCAATTGACAATGCCATTGCTAATCACTACCTAAAAATATCACAATTTTCCCTTACAACAAAGAAGATCCTATACATACAAGATTAGGACACAAATTCCAAGGATCTATTCAACACTCACTCTTACAAATGAGAAATGGTATGTACAAGGCTGGGCATAATTTGGTTCAAACAAAAAAACCGACCGAACTAAATTTTTTTAAATTTTAGTTTCGGTTTTTTGGTTATTTGGATTGGTTTCGGTTTTAAAATTTTAAAAATCTAATAATTCGGTTTGGTTTTCAATTTTAGAATTTTTAGTTTCGGTTAAATCAAAAAATTGAATTTTTTCAATAATCAATTCAGTATTTCAGTTAATTACTAATTAGTATTAATGTATTATATATTTATATTAATTATTATTATTTATTCCCAACTTAAATCTCAATTCTCAATAATTAACAAAAATATAAATACAAATATACAATCCCTAGAAAGTTCAACAGTTCCTCTTCTTCACTTCACTTCACCGCTCACTCACTCAGTGCTCACCACGCACACGGTGAAATATGCTATACGCGATAGCGACGGTATGGTCACTGAGTCGCTGTACTCGACGGCGACTCCGACTCTGACTCGTCCCACAGGCACCGCTCACCAAGCAACATAAGTTCCTTCACGGCTCAATTTGTCTAGTACACTTAGGGTTAGGGTACGCTCAGTCACTCACTGTATACAATGGCGACGGTAACGCTACAACTAATAGTGATGAAGCTAGTCTAGCAGGCACCAAGCAATAACTCTATAGTCTATTTTCTCCGACTCTCTGACAATTCAACTCTACTCTCCCATCTGGTCAGTCGTTGACTCATCAAGTAATTAAAGGTATAGTTATTTAAATAATTTGAACAACAACAACTCTATTGTATTTCTACTTGAACTATTCCTATTGAAGTTTGAAAGTATTCATAAAATCTTGAATTTGTTTGTTGCATGTTGGTGTTGTTTAGCTGTTTCTTTATTTGTTCCTATTGAAGTTTGAAAGTATTCATAAGATTTATTCCTATTGAAGTTTGAAAGTATTCATAAGACATGTTCCTATTGAAGTTTGAAAGTATTCATAAGATTTGTTCCTATTGAAGTTTGAAAGTATTCATAAGATTTGTTCCTATTGAAGTTTGAAAGTATTCATCATAAGATTTGTTCCTATTAAAGTTTGAAAATATTCATAAGTTTGGTGTTGTTTAATTGTTTCAATAATACTCACTACAACAAATTTCATTCGTAAATCCTAAATAGCAGATCTTATATTACACATTTACACTTCATGACTTGACCATAATTTCTTTTTAAAAAAAGAGTTAGGAAAGTAATGTTAATCATCATACTATTTTTTAACTTTGATTTTGATTTTTTTTTCTTTTGAATTTTTATCAACTCAGCACTCAGCAGTCAGTTATGTACAATGTTTAAAATTTAAATCTTCTTATTTGTTTTTGTTTCCGCAGATGGAAGAAATTGAAAGAAGGGTGAGTGAAGGTGGGGCTTCAAATGAAAGCTTACCTACCATTTCATCTCCAAATGACGCTTATGAAGTTGAAGTTAATGTTGACACTTCAAATAAAAGGAAAGTCATGGAACTCAGGGCGGCTTGTTGGAAGCATTTCGATAAGTTCACATATGAAAACGATGCTCAAAAAGAAAAATGCAAATATTGTGGGAAAATTCATGCAGCTTCTACAAAAGGTAATGGTACTAAGACAATGAATAACCATTTATTGAATAAGTGCCCTAAAATTCCTCATAATATAAATGGCGATAAAAAATTAATAAGTTTTTTACCTTCTTCAATGGAAGTTAAGGAAGCGGCGATTAGCACTTGGCAATTTGACCAAGCACTAAGTAGGAGAGATTTAGCCCAAATGGTTATTATTGATGAGCTTCCATTCAGTTTTGTTGAGAAAGAAGGTTTTAAAAAACTTCATGAAAGTAATAGTGCCACAATTTCATATTCCTTATCGTAGAACTTTGACGAGAGATTGTTATGAATTATATAGTGAACAAAGACAAGTTTTGAAGAAGATTTTCAAAGAAGTACGTCCAAAAGTTTGTCTTACGATAGATACTTGGACCTCTATACAAAGAATCACATATATGTATTTGGCTGCCCACTTTATAGATAGAAATTGGACGTTGCATAAGAGAATAATAAACTTTTGTCCCATTTCTAGTCATAAGGGTGAGGATATGGCGGCTTCCATTACCAAATATTTTCTTGATTGGGGTTTAGATAATGTGTTCACTATTACAATTGATAATGTTAGTTTTAATGATATTACAGTGAAAGAAATGTCAAAGCAATTGAGTAACTAGGGAAATAACGTAATGGGTGGTGAACATCTTCATGTGAGATGTATGGCACATATTCTCAATCTTATTGTTCAAGATGGGTTGAAAGAAATTAGTAAGTCTGTCAAGTGAGTGAGACAGGTTGTGAAATACATTAAACAATCTCCCGCAAGAATTAGAAAGTTCAAAGAATGTTGTGAATATCAAATGATTACTTGTAAGAAATCATTGTGTTTGGATGTTCCTACTCGATGGAATTATACTTACTTCTAAGCCAATCTTAAAGACAAATACGATATTGCACAAGTTTTAGGAGTTAATGAACTCCTAAAAGGATCAAGAATGTGACCACCTGTGCTGAATGCACATTCCGATGCGATGCTTGAAATGAAAATGGCTAACACATCATGAGCCATCTCCGCAAGAATGGAAAATCTCGTCTCATTAACTTTCCACCACATTAATATATCAAAGCCATCAGATCTGGCTCAATATCTTCAGCAAGATATCTATTCAATTCTGATTTACTACCTAAACTTCCATTAACTTCTTTATGCTTCTCAAATTATTGTTTTGTTCTCATTGTTTTTTTTTTAAAAGTTGCCATAACCACTCACAGTAGATGTACTTGATGAGTTGCCAGATGATAAAGGTGAAGATGATGAAAACAAAGAGATTTTTGATAATTTCTTGACATAATAATCAAACAAAGTTTTCATGTATGTTTTCACTGCTTCTATTAGCTTCTCCCCAATTTCTTTTCCAAACATATCCATAATTGCAAAAGGAACATACTCAAGCTTGTTACGCGGATCCAACACAGATGAAATAAAGATCATTTTGTTCATTTTTTCTGGTTCACCCCAATACTTCTTGAACTTTATCCTTACATTTTTTTTCATTTCTTTCAAATTAGCATTCTCATTTTCCATCATCTCTTTTAAAATAAGATCAAGTTCAACAATTTCTACAAAATGCACATTGTTAGTGACATACTTTGAACCAGAGACCTTCAAAGTAAGAAAATAAAAAGTTTCAAGAAACTT
>JBCEWC010018323.1:0-12027 GCA_038996855.1 Solanum aculeatissimum
AAGTCCCCAATTCCCTAGAATTTATATGTTATGTGTTTATTTTCCGCGCTTCCGAACCGATGATGAGTGTAATAATGCTATGATGGCTTGATCGAGGATTTTCGGGTTCTCCTTCGCCATGTCACATCTAGGCCCACTATCCGGGTTGTGACACATAGTTTGGTAGTCCACTAGCGACGGTCAGCGGTAGCAGTGAGGGGAGGGAGAGGTGGAAGGACGACAAAGAGGAGATGAGAGGGGCATCGATGGGTTTGGTGGAGAGGGGGCAGCCGAGGAAGGTGAGGGAGACAGGAGATAAGGGGTCAGCGTCGGTGGTTTCGGTGAAGAGGCGGAGAGGAGTCGACTGGGGTGAGGAAAAAAAGAATTGGATTAGGGATTTGAGGATTAAAATGAAAAATAAGGCAATTAAATTTTGGCCATCAAATTTAAAATATGGACAACTAAGATTAATCCTTGACAAAAATTGATCAAATTTGAGTTGAATTAAACAAAATTGATTTTGAAATTTATAATTGAACCACAAATTGACTCAATTTTGACTAGATTTGAAAGAAATTGTGTACCAATTGACTGGAATTGAAATAGATTGTAAAGAAATTGGCTAAAATTAAAAATGAATTGGATTAAAAGGGCTATAAATTAAACAAATTGAGATGAAATTGTATAGATTATCATCTAATTGATAAATATAGTATACAAATTTATAAAATATTTTAAACAATTATTATGTAAAAAATGTAATATATACAAAAATTGTTATGTAAAGTATTAAACGTATTAAAAATTTTATTTTAAATTAAAAAATAATAAAATAATATATTAAAAAATAGATAACGCATTTAAAATACGATGTTGATAAATTAATAATAATAATAAGTGAAAATAAGAAAAAAATAATAATAAATATTACTACTATGCTTATTACCACTAAAATAATTATTATAAATAATAAATAAATAAATTCAATAATATTAATAATAATAATAGTTGTAATTTTTTAAATGGCAAAATAATTAATGAGCAACATTTTGAAAGTTTCAAAATATATATTAAAAATACGTAAAAATTGAAAATAAGCCCATTTATTTTAAAAGTTTTTAAAATACCTATTTTAATCAAATGACAACCTAAAATGTGTTATAGGTCGATCAAAATTGGGTGTCAACATGAACTTCAACATCAAGTACCCATGACAAATAGTTCTTCCAAAAAATGTCAAGTGCTACAAATTCAAGTTTTGACAAATTGAACATGATGAAAGTTTATCATAATATTGGTTTCTTTATAACAAATTGTACATTAATGTTGTAGATGATAAAGTATAATATGAGTATAAAATATATTATCTATATGAACATAGAAGGTTACAAAAGCATATAACTCATGAAATATTGAAATGATAAATTAAATATATTTTCTAATTGTTCTACAATACTTATTACTAGTTTCAATATTAACGTCAAAGTTTTGTAGGAGCTATAAGTCATACTTAATACGATACACAAATAATAATCATAATTGTATGCCAATAAAATACCTACAAGTATTTTAATTAGTATGTTATCATATTGCATGGTATTTAATTTAGAGTTATAAGTTAAAGATGTTTAAACTTGAAGCATATCGATCATCATACTTAGTATCATATTAATAACTAAAATAAGTCATGTATGCAGTAATTAAGTTGCATATCAAAGACTTAGGAAAGTCATGTTAAAGATATTGTAAACAAATAAGTATATAAATGTATATCGGAGTCGGAAAGAAAATTAATTAGCCCTTGAGAAAAATATAATCCCAATTTAAGTAAATCTCAATTGGTTAGAGATTCGTGCTGATAGTGTGTTGCAAAATATAAGCAATATAAAATAAAAAATATGGAGAGTAGAAGTGTAGATATCATCTTAATCAAATATCTTCTAATCTCACTTACAATGGTGAATGAAGACCTTATTTATAGTTTGATAAATCACTCCAAAAGTTATCATATTAATTGTCATACTTAATAGATACTACCTCCGTCCCATATTATATGAATATATTTCTTTTAATATTTTTCCCATATTATATGGGCACTTACTAAATTAAGATAAAATTAATTATTTTTTTCCATTTTACCCCATCATTAATTAGTGTATTAATGATTTTTCTAATTTAATTTGATGTACATTGATATAAATAAGGGGTAAAATGATAAAGTTCACTAGTGCATTAATAATTTCTTAATAATGGTGTAAAATAAAAAGTATAAATATAATATGAGATAAAAGAAGTACATTTTCATTCAAAATGATTTATAAAACCTAGGTAATATATTTATACATGAATATAAATAGTTCATGTATTAATTAATTAAATAGACAATTCACTCATTCAATGTATTTATCATAATGCATTTACAAATGAGACGAAAAATGTAACATAATCCGACGAACCCTAAAGTTTTGCGAGCATTAATTCTTTTATATCGACCGCGAAGTGCACAGCAGTCTGCACGAATAGAAATAGGAATAATAGTATCTAACTTAAAATTATTTGGATTCAAATTTGTCCCTCTTTCCTTACAATTTCCCTTTTACTTCGTACAAGGGTTTATTGTGCGTTATTCGGAAGCTGTGTGTCTTTTATACATCAGGTAAATAGAAAGGGTAATTGAGTTTGGATTATTTTGTAGGAAATTGAAGTCGTTATTATGGTGAAATCATTTGAGGATGGGGTATCTGTTGCACCATTCTTGTTGAAGTGTTATGAGATGGTGGAAGATGAGTCAACGGATGGGTTGATTTCTTGGAATCAATCTGAGAAAAGTTTCATCATATGGGATATTCCAAAATTTTCATCTGAATTGCTTCCTAAATACTTCAAGCATAGCAACTTCTCTAGCTTCGTTCGTCAACTCAACATCTATGTAAACTCTCTTTTTTTCCCTTTTCAAGCCTCTTCGATTTCATTTCAAATTTCTTGATTTGTGTTGGATTTTGATAGTTCTGAGTTGGATTTGTAATGTAACACTGGATTTATCCTAAATTTCTTAAAAAGGAAAGAATACTGAAGCAAGAATCCTGTATTTCGTGACAATGATTCAGACAAGATTCTGGATTATATTATTTTAGTTCTAACTAATATAACTATCTTGGACAGTGATCTGTGTGTGCTTGTAAAGTTAAAGCACTCAAACGACTTTCTATTCTTTTTGTTGGGTTGAAGATTCTTGAACATATTACACACCCGTGGCCATTGCAATTTAATTAGCTCCAAAGAGATGAAGGCATGATCTAACCATTCTTTTAGAAAGTTTTTTGGTATATAGATTTGTTGAAGAGAACTTCTATGAATTGGGTAAATAAATATTTTTGTGTATCCCATCAAAGAGGGAAAAAAGGTAGTAGATGTTTGTGTTGGTTTGACTGGGACATTAACTCTGCTTGTTGGTATATGTCTACTTAACTACGGAAACTATTTGTCCATTTAAAAATAAAAGAAGTTAATGTAGTTTTTAGGCGACTGAACTTATGGCTTGTGCTTGCTAAATTATGTAAATTTTTGATTCTCTGCATTTCCCGTGTAAAGTCTATTATTATTGCCATCAATTGCTCCATGGTATGTAAATATCCTGAACATCCTTATTCTTTCTTGGATGTACATTTCGGAGTAAAGTGTCTGTTTTTCTTATCAAGCTACTTAACGGGTACAAGCTTCTATTCTGATTTAAACCAAACAATCAATCCTGGGCTGCACTTTTCAAATATCTTAGAAGCACTGTACTTTGTCTCTTCAGGATGTCCGGTAAAGTTGGATCAGCACTGTAAAGAATATAGTTGATTTCCTTTTTGCAATAGACAGGCCTTTCTTTGAAGGGGAGCCTTGGAGTAACTGGTAAAGTTACTGCCATGTGACCAGGAGGTCACAGGTTCATGCTTTGGAAATAGCCTCTTGCAGAAATGTAAGGTAAGGCTGTGTACAATAGACCCTTGTGGTCGGGTCCTTCTCCGAACCCTGTGCATAGCAGGAGCTTTAGTGCACTGGGCTTGCCTTTTAATAGAAAGGCCTTTCTTTGACCTTGACATAATGGAATATTGTATCAATCAGTTATTTGATTTGCACTCACTATGAGCTTCATGTAGCCCTTTCTGTTGGGGGTGTGGATTTTAGTTTTCATTGTACAGCAAGATTTTCGGACTTCCTGATTGTTGACTTCTCTGAAAGTATTCTATTCCATAGCAAGCAGGACACACATAATGTAAAGGACACAGAATGTTCTGGGGTTCTATGTATTTACTGGTGCTGACTAGCCAGTGTTGATGTATGGTACTTCCTCAGAATGTACTTTCTTATTCGGCAAAATGAAAATGGTAAAATATTAAGCTTGAGCCAAGTAAATGTTTGTTAGTCCGTGAATTCATAGCCATTGTTTGCATGTTTAAAGTAATTGGCAGTTTCTCAAGTCTAGCTCCCTCTTTTCTTTCAACAACATTGTCATTGTTGTCTACCAGTTGAAAGGGTTACTATTTTCGGAAGTTTTGTTCTGTGTCACGTGCGATGATCTGAATATGCACAGAGGTTTGTCATGTATATGTATATAGCTGTTCTTCTATGCTTTAATTGTATTTGCGATCTATGATTAATATTCATGATATTTTTTCTGAGTTAACAATTTCAGAGGTGGCCAGTTAATAATGTCGTTCATTTTGTTATTGGTTTGATAAAATCTATTTGATGTTTCATTAATTGTTGATATTTTCTATCCTTCAGGGTTTTCATAAAGCTGATACAGATAGATGGGAATTTTTTAATGATAGCTTTCTCAAAGGCCAAAAACATTTTCTAAAGAATATTGTTAGAAGGAAACAGTCCAGTGTAGTCCCAACGAAACCATCTCAGTTGGAGAAGACCAAGTCTTGTACATCTGAAGAAAATAAGTGTCTTGAACTGTGGAAAGAAGTTGAGAATCTCAAGGATGAAAGAAATGTGCTCATGCAGGAGTTACTCAAGCTTAAGGAACATCAGCAGAATTCTGAGAGTAAGTTGATACTTCTAAGAGAACAACTAGAAGTTAGGGAGAAAAATCAACAACAGATGCTTTCCTTCATAGTTATGGCTATGCAAAGCCCAAGTTTTTTGGTTCAGTTCTTCCAGCCCAAGGAAAAGAATTGGCATATGAATGAAAATGATAATAATATACTGAGTGAAGTTGAAGATGATTGTGAAGATATGCCATCTGATCGAGCAATTGTGAGGTATCATCCTCCCACTCATGAAGAAGCTGCAGAAACCTCCCTATGCGCTGAACCTGAACCTGACTGGAATATGCATAAACCTATAGAGATGGATGTTTCTTCCAATGAAATAAAAGATCTGTTTTCCAATATAGATTTCTTCTCAGGATTAATGGATGAAAAGCTGCTTTCTTTTGAAAATAGGGCCCCTCTTACTTTGCCATATTTTCCTGATGATGATGACTTGTTGGAACAGCTGCTTTTGTCCAGTCCAATGACAGAGAATAGAGAAGGCAAAGTGATATATAATAAAGCTTGTTCCCATTCTGCTGTGGAGACTGAATTGTCATTCCAGCCTGAGCCAATAGAGTCTGCAACTTTTGTAGGTCCAGTGGAGCCATTTCATAATATGGAAGATAAAAAGATGGATATATTAACTGAAAAGATGGGGCATACTAAATTTTGAAGGGAGCCCAACCTGCTGATGCGAATTGTGAAAATTTATTGTTGAATCTTCCTATCCTTTTCTTCTCTTATTTTTAAATCACGAATATTGTAATTCAGCAGGCGTAGTTGAAATAATAAAGAAGACTGCAGGTTAATCTATGTTTCTTCTGATGCTGAAGATTTTTACCAATTGCAATTAAAAAGAGGTGTTGTTCAGTCTTGCAGTAGTTATCTTCGTTAGATGCCAGATTCCTTTCTGAATCGAGGAGAGTGTTTCAAAAGATAAATGCCCAGATGAATTATTATAGACAACCCATTCTTCTCGAACATCGTCGAAGTTGATTTGCATCTGGTAATTAATAGTGTACTTTGAGATGAAGGGATCGAGTTATCCAGTGCTTGGATGTTGTTACTCTTGAGGTATAAGCTTTTGCCGGGGCACTTGAAAGCATGATCCATTTACAGGAGAGTAATTGTTTTAGATCATGCTATCCCAATCTGGAAAGTGTTAAAAGGTTTAGACGCCTAAATTTTATGAGTTTTAAGAAAATTGATGGAAAAAATCACCCTCAAGAACATTATGGAAGCATTGAAGACATGAACTAAGGTTACCACAAGACAAATAATAAATGGTTGAATCCTTGCTAACTCTATCAATAAACACAAGTAAGATATACTCCATCCGAGTTTTCATTTCCTATCATTTTCAAGCTCAAGGTGATTACAAACTTCAACTAAGTGGTTATTGCAATCCAAATAACAACCTCTTATCCGCTCTATTTTCAACTAGTAAATAATCAGCATGAACAACTCTACCACATGGATAGGGCACATGATGATAACCACGTCACGGCCCAAGCCTGGACGAGGCAGAGAAGACCCTGATGACATTCAATATACACATGGGTCCTTAGCAAGGGACATACAAGTGAATATAAGGAAGTGATACTACTGATAAATTAGTGTATATATACGATTTTGATAAATTAGTTTATATATACGATTATAATGGGTAAATTTATGGGTATCCGTTTGATTAAACCTCATTGTTAATGGGTTGGTTATCCAATTATTTAAAAGTTGATAAAACATAGATTAATCAATATTATTGTCACGATCCTAGCTAGGCCCTAGGTGTGACACGACAATCGAAACCTCGAAGGACCCCAATCAAATCATCTTAGCATATCATAAGCATACATAAGATAATAAAGCACTAAACAAGGATTAAAGTAAAACGGAAGATAAATCTCAAACGTAAGGTCTAGGATAGAAGAACTCAATCAAATTCCCAATTAAACCGGAATACATCAAGCTTTAGTCTAACATGCCTCTATAACAATGAAGGGGGCATGAGACATGTTCCCATCTCACCCTTACTCAAGATGAAGAAATGAAATAGTCTCAACCTTGAACAAACTAGATTAACAAGAAAATGACATAAAGGGATTGCCATCGGACAATGATGACTCACCAATCAATCAATCTTCAAACTCCTACTACCCATGGGTATAGTGAGATATAGGGTGAACATTCTTCCCTACATTTTGAACAATGTGTATGTAAAATATGCATTAGTACATTTGAATGTACTAAGTATGTAAGCAATACATGATATATATTTCTCTTTTAACTTCCCACATCATTTTCAAGCATATTTTCATCCAATTTTAGTGATTCAAAAGGCTAACCGATGTATATTTTCTAGAGGAACATCGTAGAAGTGTCGAAAATTGCTTTTGGCATGCCATTCGAGGTAAATTTTATAGTTTTCTGCTGTATAATGTTGTTGGTTGTTGGAAACTTTGAATATTGATATCTTTCCCATTCGGGATAAGAATTTAGTGAAATTTAAGTCCAAATTGAAGATCTTTTCGGGGCGAACGTGATGTCGACCAAACTACACCTCCAATTAGAGGATAAGAGGTCGTTGTCAAAATATAGTACCTACCAAAGGTTAGGGTCGAATCCCATAGAGAATATGATTAGACCTGGAGCAATTATGAGTAATTGGAGTGAATTAATCTACTTATTTCCTGAAAGAGGTGGGGGGGGGGGGGGTTTGTAAACTGCAAAAATTAAACCTAAACTAGAGCAATCGATCAAGTGCAAGTGTTGTGAAATCACTGAAATAGGTAACTACGGTGTTCTATTCTCCATGGTTCCCTACCTCAGTATATCCAGATAATTGTAATCTTGTTTAGTGTGTAGCATGCAAAATGGTATGTTAAGTTCACCTAACCCTTTGATCCAGGCGAGAAGTAAATTTCACTACATGATTTGATCCATCCCCATAGTGTGGAATTACTAACCCTACCTTTGGTTCCATTACAACCATCCCATGATCAGTTCAAGTTGTTTAGACGAGAGAGATCACATAAAATTCTATTACCTGCCCCTTTTTTCCATTCATTACCACCTTGATCCAGTAGATAAAAGTTTTAGCAAGTTCAAATATTTACACCATTAAAAAGCATTCATATCGAAGAGAATAATTAATACATACATGCACATTTTTCAAGAAGTACGGATTATTTAAATTTTACTTCGTTAGTTCTTTATGGTTCCCACAACCCTAGTTGTGGATTTAGCTATGCATGATCATTGTAGATGAAGAAATCATGTTATAGAATAGTATACTTAAACACTTACAATGATGAATTAGAAAACAAGCAATCCAAATCATCACAATGTTATAGATAAAAAATAATCACATGTTTTTGAGTTCTCAATGTTCTCTCACGTTCTTTTTCTGTTCTGTCATGTCACAGACGTAAAAAAAATAAAAAAAACCTATTTATAATAAGTAAAATACAAATCCAAAATAAAATAGGAAAACTAGAATCGACAGGTCAAACGTGCAGGGTTTACAAGCCGTATGAGGAACCACGGCCCGTACTTGGGCTTCATATACTTCCATGCACAAAATCTGTTTTCAGCCTACGAGACTCTCCTATAGGCCATATTCTAACTTATGGTCCATAAAGGATTTTGTCTGCTAACTCTTTTGAAACTCTTCAAAACTTAATCTCTCTAGGCATGATCTTATCCATGCCCCATAACCAATCTTACGACTCGTAAGTGACCTCGTTTGATAACACTTCAACATTCAACATAGTTTCTGACCTTTGACATACGAGCATAACTACGACCCATGAAGAATTATTTGGTTTGTCTGATACTCCGTAACCTTAACATCTAAAACTCTACCCTTCACTGGATTTGACCCACGAATCAACCAAAGGCCCATGGAGTGAACCATGTCTCGTAGACTTTTCCATAAATCACCAAAAATTTGTAATTTGCTGCACTTTGCCCAAAATCACTCTGATTCCTGTAATCTTGTAAAATCAATAAAAAAATACATAAAACCTACTAACATCGCTTCGAGAACACACAAAATTCTAAGTTTTAAGCATCAAAAGTATTGTATTTTGACAGCACATCAACACCCTCAACTTAAAATTATTTCTTGTCCTCAAGCAACAAACTCAATCTACATAAGCTACTATAGCAACATGCATACCTGAATCTAATGTCATATATCATCTCAAAATCAGTCTTATATACCCAACAAAACTCATTAGTGCATATATTAGGCAGTTATTAGACAAACTCATGTGTATCAGTACAACAGTGCAACTAGACAGTCAAGGCAATGTTCAAGATCAACAATCACTGAGATGGTCTAAAACTAACAACATAATTCAAGTGCCTTCACCAAAAAAGTCCCACATCCCTCTCAGAGTAATAAATGTGGATTCAATACTTGGGATTGACCAAAAGCTCTCACTCTTAAAGATATTCAAACATTGTGCATAATACCATAGGCTTGCCGTTATACTTATAACTATGACTTTTCTACTACTTGGACTAGGATCACTATAGGACAATCTGGGCATCTATTGATTTTTCTCGCACTTGTTTCATATTTTACCCCTTTTCACTACACTCCTATGCTTTCTTTCCCGTTTGGTGTGATTCCTTTGAAACAACCACCATTTTTTAGGCTTTTGGCCTGAGTCGAGGTGCACAATATACAACCTTTGAATCAGGGATGCTTTTTGGGTAGCCACCCTCAACTTAGGCTTTTAGCCTGAGTTGAGGTACATAATATTCAAGGAAGGAACAAGGCCAAATTCAGGATTTCACAAACAAAAAGGCTTGGTTACTCATGTATTTACAAAGGAATGGTACATGTAAGGCTCAAACATTAGGAACAAGGGAAACACAATAGTTTTTTGTTGGTCAATTTAGGATAAGTGGACTAATATGAACAATAGCCTAAGATCCTTGCCTAACCAATTAATCTACAATCTTAGTCAAAGTAACAGGGCAAGTTCTTAGATTGAAGCACAATATAAGAATCATGCAATAATGCTCAAACACACATGGCACTGAATACACTGTCAATGTTAGTATCGCGGCATGACATAAACCACTTGGTTACTCAGATTTGACCAAATGTCTAGGCTTCCACTTGTTTGTCCTTAAGATCTAAAGCCACAATAACAGGTAAAGTATTGTTAGAACCCAAAAATACATACCTTAGATAGGTTGGAATAGCCTTTAACTCCAATACTAGTGGCTCCTCGATGGATGGTCTAGTAGGTGGTGACTCTCGATTCTCTAAGTACAACTCAAGCTTAGCTGGATGACTGGTGAAATCGAATCTCCCAGATCTTTTTCCATCTCATCATAGTCGGGGATGTTGTTACTCTCGAAGTTTATTAACATAACTTCTAGAGTTTTGACACCTAGTCTTTCCTCAATTGGAACAACTGGTTACACCTCCTTAATACTCTCTATAACAGAATCCACTTTCAGGTCAATAGTTCTTTGCAGGTATTGGAAGACTTTGAAGACGACCTCGTCATCATTCAACCTAAACTTGAGTTGACCCAACTCCATGTACACTAGTGCTCGACCAGTGGCTAGGAAGGGACTTTCTAAGATGATTGAGATATCAAAGTCAACCTCGCAATCCAGAATCACAAAGTCTAGAGGGAAATATGAATTTCTTCACTTTGACTAGCATGTCATACAGTATCCCCTCAAGCTTCTTCACCATCCTATCAGCTATCAACAACCACATGCTTGTTGAGGTAGGGGCTCCTAAGCCTAACTTTTTAAACACCACAAGAGGCATTAAATTGATACTAACACCTAAATTATATAATGCCTTTGCAAAGTCAACGTATCCGATGGTTCAAAGTATGGTGAATGCTTTGGGGTCCTCTTTATTTTGTATTAAGGATCTTGCTGCTATAGCACAACAATGTTGAAGATCTTAAGACAACACTTGGCTCACTATTCTCTTTTTGGTCACAAGGTCCTTCATGAACTTGGCATACCCGAGCATCCTCGCCAATACCTTAATAAGGGGAATGTTGATAGTGAGCTGCCACAACATAGAGATATAATGCTAGAACTTACCATCCTCTTCCTTTGTCTTGAGTCTCTAAGGGAACAATGGTGGAGGCCTAGGAATGTGTAATGACCCAAAATTTTTTGAACTTCATAATGGTTGGTCAAGGTTAGTGTTGAACTGGTCATGGTTGAATTTCGGTAGCCATGGGTTGTATTTAAGTGACCAAATTCAAGAGAATCATTTTGGTGGTAAAGTTGTAAGGCCGGTTGGGCAGTGGATTTTCCAAAACCATATATTGTGGTACGAGATGAACTGGGTGAGATGCTACAAATCAAATCGAAGCTCATTGAGTTATCTTTGCAACGCAACTGGTTTCACTCAATTTAGAGTTTATATGTGAAAGTTATGGCCTTTGCAGTGAGACTGCCCGTAATTGAAAGTATGCTAGAAAAGGGTTCTGGAATAGGGTCTAAGGATGGGACCACAGACTGTTTGGTGGTCCACCGTCCGTAGGAGTGCTCGTGGCTTGGTCCAGTATGCTCCTAGGGGTTGGGGTCCAAGCCATGGACCAAGGGTGGTCCCACGAACTACCTCATGGTCCGTGTGACCCTTCACGGCCCATGAGGGGTCCCGTGAAGTGATCCAGAGAGTTGGCCAAGGTTTGGGGCTGGACTCTGGACCAAGTGATGCTCCACAGACTAGTACACGGTTTATGTGCAGCTACACGGTCCGTGAGACCTCTCGTGAAGTAATCCAAAAAGTACCCCGAGAGTTGAAGCCGAAGCCAAGGCTAAGTGAAGCCTCATAGATAGGTTCACGGACCGTGAACCAATAGACTGGCACTGTAGGCCTTCCATGAGTCACTGTTTTCAGTGATCTAGTCCATTTCATTAATGATTAATTCCTAATTTAATTGGATCCTATGCCCCTTTTAGGCTTTCTAAGGTCTCCTAACTCCCCTAAATCAAACCCTAATCCCCTCTAATTCATTCT
>JBCEWC010018324.1:0-12026 GCA_038996855.1 Solanum aculeatissimum
TCCTTTGATTGAAGGCTACGGGAACCCTCTTCCTTTCCTGGGGCTTTAGTTAGAATCTCATTGTTAGCCTTTTCCATAAGGTGATTTCCTGTATCAGGGTTCTCAACCTCCCCCTCTTTCACTATAGGGGTGTCTCCCTGTCTAGTAATCTCACAATTCTTAGACTGAGTTTCATCGGGCTTAACTTGTGTTTGCGGTGGAAGGTCCAATTGATTACTCCTCTCAGTTGTGCCTTCTGTTCCATGGTTTTGGATGGATGTTCCTTGGTCATTTTGCCCCATCTTTTGATAATGCTGATTATTTCTTTTCTCTTTGAGTGTCTCCTTAGCCTTCAGATTGTTGATATTCATACTCTTTGACAAAGGATTCTGAGTTTTCGTCTTTGTCCTCCCATTTGTTCCTATCATTGTTCATTGTTAGCTCTGGTTCAGCTAATGTTTCAGTGTCCGCTACACTCAAACGCTAGGTGCCAGAGTTAGGGGAAGTATTGTGTGGCTTCTGATGGAGTTGGGTGATGCTGACAGTGGATCCATGGCTTAAGTCCGGTGGCATGTTGCCGTCCACCGGCACCTCACGCGGCATAGGTGAAGCACTATTACCGTTATCTAGCCGTTAGAAATGGAAGAGAGAAAAGTTGTAGAGAGAGAAGCAGCTAATTGAAAAGTGATGTGAGGGATTGAAGAGTGTTAGAATGACATAAAGGGGATTAGGGTTTGATTTAGGGGAGTTAGGAGACCTTAGAAAGGCTACAAGAGGCATAGGATTAAACTAAATTACGAATTAACCATTAATGAAATGGATAGAATTTACTGAAAATAGGGCCTCGCGGAGGATACCTAGTGGTTGTTTACTGGCTCACGAGTCATGGTCCTGTCCGTGGGACCATACTTGGTCCAGGAACCAGCCCTGAGCCTAGGCAGCTCACTGTACCATCCCACGGGACCCGTCACAGACCGTGAAGGCTCACACGGACTGTGAAGAGGTCCGTGAGGTTACACTTGGTCCACAGCTTAGTCCCAACCTCAAGGGACACACTGGAGAAACACATGGGACCCATCCACATACCGTTAACCACCAAATAGTCCGTGGTCCCACATTTAGACCCCAATCCGGAACCCTTTTCCAACATACTTCCAATTGCGGGCAGTCTCACTGCACAGGCCATAACTTTCACATCCGAACTCCGAATTGATTGAAACTACTTTCGTTGAGAAGATAACTCAAAGAGACTCGATCTGATATATAATAGCCTACACAGTTCATTTTTTATCAAAATATATGCCCTCTTAAAGTCAGTTTTGCCTAAACGGCCTTACAACCTTCCACCAAAATAATTCCCTTGAATCCGGCCACTTAAATACAACCCATGGCTACCAAAATTCAAGCATGATAAGTTCAACACTAACCTTGACCAACCATTATGAAGTTCAAAAATTTTTGGGTCATTATATCATCTCCCCCTTGGGATCATTCGTCATCAAAGGAGGTAAAACTACGGCTTGAGGACAACAATCAAACAAGAGACATTTTAACCACAACTCATAATGGACCATGCATCTTTTCAAAGTATTTCAAAACTCATGTAAAAACATTATTTAAATCATTTTCGTGCTCATGTATGCATACAATTTCATGAAACTCAAGAAGCAAAGAATTAGGACCATAAAAGGATAGAACCTAGTACTTTAGGCTTAAGTAGATTGGAAGAGATAGGGATATGTCTCCATCATGTCCTACTCCACTTCCCACGTTGCACTCTCCATGTTTTGGTTCCTCCAAAGCAACTTGACCAAACCTACCTCCTTGTTGTGAAGCCGCTTCACTTTCCTATCCAAGATCTCAGCCAGCACCTCTTCATAGGTCAAATTCTCCTCAACCATCACGCCCTCCAAAGGTGTATTGGCCTAAGGATCACCAACCAACTTCCTCAACATAGACACATGGAATACCGAATGAATGGAGCTCATGTCCAAAGGCAAATCCAACCTATAAGCCACATTGCCAACCCGCTCCACAATCTCATAAGGTCTGAAATACCGGGGGCTCAACTTGCCCTTTTTGCCAAAACGCATGATGCCTTTCATGGGGAACACTTTCACATACACCCACTTACCAACATGAAATTCAAGATCACTCTTCCTAACATCCGAATAAGACTTTTGGCGACTTTGAGCCTTCTCCAATCTCTCCCTAATCAACTTCACTTTTTAAATGGCCTCAACAACCAAATTCGGGCTTAACAAGGCCGCCTCACCTATTTAAAACCAACTAACTAGAGATCTATATCTCCTCCCATACGAAGCTTCAAATGGTGTCATACCAATGCTAGCATGGAAACTATTATTGTAGGCAAACTCAATGAGTGGTAGATGATCATCCCAATTTCTTTTGAATTCCAACACACAAGCCCTCAACATGTCTTCCAAGGTTTGACTCATCCTTTTGGCTTGCCCATCTTTTTCAGGATGAAATACGGTGCTCAACTTGACATTAGTACCAAGTCTCTTTTGAAATGACCTCCAAAAATGGGAAGTAAATTGAGTACCACTTTCCGATATGATAGACCTTGGTATACCATGAAATCTCATCAACTCCCGAATATACACCTTAGCATACTCCTTGGCACTATAGGTAGCCTTAACTGGTAAGAAGTGAGCCAACTTAGTCATCCTATCAACCACAACCCATATAGAATCAAATTGTCTCTGAGTACAAGGTAACCCAACCACAAAATCCATGTTCACGTCTTCCCACTTCCAAGTAAGAATTTCAATATCTTGTGTCAAGCCACCGGGCCTTTGATGTTCCACTTTTACTTGTTGGCAATTAGGATATTCCGACACAAACTTGGCTATGTCCCTCTTCATACAATACCACCAATACAACTCTCTCAAATCTCGGTGCATTTTGGTAGATTTTGGATGAGTAGAATATTGAGAATTATGAGCCTCTTTCATGATAATCTCCTTTAAGCCATCAACATCCAGAACACACAAACGATCTTGGTATCGTAGCACAGCATCTCCCCCTTAGGAGAAAACCTCAATCTTTCCATCGGCAACCAACTTCTTCAACTCTACCAAGGAAGGATCTAGGTCTTGTTTCGTCTTAACATTAACTACCAAGGAAGACTCAGATCCCTCTTGAATGAGAATTTTACCATTGTCGAATTTGGCCAACCTCACACCCATAGAGAGCCTACTAAGGGCATCCACCACAACATTAGCTTTGCCGAGGTGATAAAGAACACTCATATCATATTCCTTGAGAAGTTCCAACCATCTCCTTTGTCTCAAATCAAGGACTCTTTGGGTGAACACATATTGCAAACTCTTATGATCGGTGAAGACATCCACATGAACCCCATACAAGTAATGTCGCCAAATTTTCAAAGCAAACACCACCGCCGCCAACTCAAGATCATGGGTCAGATAATTTTGCTCATGCACCTTCAATTGTCGAGATGCATAAGCTATCACCTTACCATGTTGCATAAGCACACAACCCAAACAATTACGCGATACATCACAATATACCACAAACCCATCTAACCTATTTGGTAAAGTAAAAATAAAAGTCGATGCTATGGAAGAAAACCCTTCAACAAACCTTTTATAATAACCAGCAAAACCAAGGAAACTTTGAATATCCAAAGGAGTCAATGGTCTAGGTCAATCCTTCACCACTTCGATTTTCTTAAGATCAAACTTAATGCCATCACCGGACACCAAATGACCAAGGAAAGTGACTTCTCCCAACAAAAATTCACATTTGCTAAACTTGGCATACAATTGATTCTCCCTCAACTTTTGAAGCACCAACCTCAAGTGATCCATATGTTTTTGCTTATTCCGGGAGTAAATCAAGATGTCATCGATAAAGACTACCACAAAATTGTCAAGGTATGGCTTGAACACCCGATTCATAAGATCCATAAACACCCCCAAAGAATTAGTCTACCCAAACGACATCACCACAAACTTAAAGTGACCATAACAAGTCCGGAAGGCCGTTTTGGGAATGTCACACTCCCTCACCTTCAACTGATGATAAACCAAACGAAGGTCTATTTTAGATAAATGAGTAGCTCCTTGATGTTGGTCAAACAAATTATCAATTCTAGACAAATGGTACCTATTCTTAACGGTCACCTTGTTCAATTACCGATAATTAATACACATTCGGAGCGACCCATCCTCCTTCCTCACAAACAACACGGGAGCACCCCATGGTGAAATACTCGGCCTAATATAACCCTTTTCTAACAAATCTTTCAACTGACCTTTTAATTCTTTCAACTCCGTCGGGGCCATACGATAAGTAGGAATAGAAATAGGTTGAGTATCGGGAAGGAGATCTATGCCAAAATCTACTTCTCTATTGGCAGGAATACCGAGCAAGTCCTCGGGAAATACATCGGGAAGCTCGTTAACCACCAGAACTGATTCAAGCTTAGGTGACTCACCCTCCACATCTCTAACCCACACAATATGATAAATACACCCTTTACAAATCATCTTCCAGGCTTTGAGGTAGGAAATAAACCGACCTTTAACCACGGAATTAATACCCTTCCACTACAACACGGGTTCATTAGGAACTTGAAATTTAACTTGCCTAGTTCTACAATCAACCAACGCATACGAGGAATACAACTAATCCATCCCAAGAATAACATCAAAGTCATACATATCAAGTTCTATAAGATCACCGAGGAAAACTTTATGCAACACGGAGATAGGAAAACCACGATACACTTTTCGAGCAATAATAGACTCACCCACGGGAGTATACACTGAATAAGGTTCCCTTAGAATTTCACGACTCAAACTAAATTTAACAACCAACAGAGGAGTCATAAAAGATAAATTTTCACCCGGATCAAGTAAAGCATAAGCATTAAAATCAAAGATTTTTAACATACCAGTCACGACGTTCGGAGCTTCCTCCACCTCTTGGCGGGCATGAGGAGCATAAAACCTATTTTTCCTGGGAGCACCACTAATCAGAGCCTTCGGTTGCGCTTGATCACCGGGAGCCACTTGATCCTTCTTCACATTCTTTGGGCAATTAGAGATCTTGTGGTCCAAACTACCACACTCATAACAAGCACACGTAACTCTCCTACATTCACCCATGTGACTACCACCACATTGGCCACAATGAGGAAATCGAGGACCACCCCAAACTTATGCCTTAGAAGGAGGCACCCTTGGATTAGGAACCCTCACATTTGAATCTTGGCCTTGTTGAAATCGGCCAAACCCACTACCACTCTTGGAGTTGGAGAACCCACCATCAAGTTGGACCCTCTTAGCTTCACTCACCCTCCTTTCCTTAAGCTTTTCACCCTCAATTTGCTCAGGATAAGTCATGAGTCTTAAGATATCCATATCTCAAATAAGCATATCCATACGACACTCTTTCACAACCAAATCAGAGACACCAAAGATGAATTTGTGCATTTTTGCATGGGGGTCAGATATACGCATGGGAGCATATTTGGAAAGCTTAGTAAATTTTAGAGCATAATCCCTCACAGTTATACCTTCCTATCGAAGATTGACGAAATCGATCATTTTGGTCTCTCTAAGCTCAAGAGGAAAGAACCGGTCAAGGAAGGCCATTTTGAACTCTTCCCACCAAACCTTGACATCAACTATCCTCTCACCTAACCACTGATTATACCACACCTGGGCCACATCTTTCAATTGTTATGCAGCCAACTCATCCTTCTCCTCAGAACTAACCTTCATTATGGTCAACACTTTAGTGAGTTCATCAATAAATGCTTGAGCATCCTCATCCACTTTTGAGCCAAAGGACTCTGGAGGGTTTATCCAGGTGAAATCCCTCGCCCTAGAGGTCGGAGTACCCACAGTTGCAAGATTAGCTAGCCAGCTTGGTTAACCACTACTTTGGCCAACATAGACACCATAGCATTATTACTCGCATCATTGTTTTGGAAGCGCGGAAAAATAAACATATAACATATAATTCTAGGAAACACAGGGCTTTAGACTCAAGCTATAGGGGTGTTGCCGGGAATGGGATGAACATGAATCACATAGCACATAACAAGTATTTCTAAGGGGCGGGTAAGTAGGACTCAAGCTATGGGGGCATACCGGGTTAGGGGACTTTCCACATAAGAACATTCCCAACATTCACAAGCCCATAAACATAATTATAGGCATAATTGGAACATCATTTCCATAAAGAAATCCCAATAGTCAAAATATCCTAATAAAATAAAATATAACGTGCAAGAGTTTAGTGTGTCCAACATAACCTCTACATAGGATAGAGCAGAGCCTCGACATAGTTTGGGGCTCACCCTCAATACATAAAGTAAGGAAATAAATAATACAAGAAAGATAGAATTCAAAACTAATAATACAAGAAAGATAGAATTCAAAACTAAACGACCTTATAACCTTCCACCAAAATAATTCCCTTGAATTCGACCACTTAAATACAACTCATGGCTACCAAAATTCAACCATAGCAAGTTCAAAACTAATCTTGACCAACCATTATAAAGTTCAAAATTTGTTGGGTCATTACACATACCCTGTCAACTGTTGGTTTGCTCTGGATGATCCGTTTTAGGATAGATCTCTTTGTGCAAATGATGTCCAGTTCTTGGAAGATCACCTTCCTAATATAGCCGATGTGCGGGGTAGTTACAGTCTTAAACTTATCTTCTATGATCATCATGGCATGCCTTGCTACAATATTAGGCAGTAATGATATGAATTCCTTCTTCTGAGCATTTTCAATATTATGCCTTGAAAACTAGGATCTCATCCATACTCAAAGTAGATCCTTGCCATCTTCTGGAAATAGATATTGATGGCATCTCTGTCATACGATATACATTTCATCTTGAAGAGTTGTTGTTGTAGATTCTCTCTTTGATGACTGGTATCTCCACAGAAGAATTCTATGAGGATGTTCAGGTTGCCTGCGAAGTATTGGGATGTGAGGAAGTAGTTTTGATCTTGCATTCATAGTGCATTCAATCAATCCCTGAGATTTCCAAAGAACCTCAAAGTGAATTTTAATAGGATCATGTACTTCTCATGCTCAACCAAATTTTTTGTGACCATCCAAGTATAGAACTCTATGATCCTCTGAGGCCATGTTGAGACCTTGAGATCATCGAGTGTGAAAGTGTGGAAGCTAGTTCTAATTTGTTTTGGAGTTGTAGTTGTTGGTTTTGACCTTCATTTTGGGATAGGATCATTTGTAATTCTATCTTTATTGTCATCGACTTTGGAGACTTCAGGTTCTTTGTGCTAGTTCATGAAGAGTGGCATATAGTCCTTTTCATCTGATGTTAGTTATGATTCAATAGTTTTTTCCATATATTCTTGGGAATCGTCAACATATTCCTGGGAATCATTTGATGATGAATCTTCATTATCTTGGATGTACCCTTTAGAGGGATAATTACCCTCAAGTTTGATCTCCAAGTTGATATTGTAAAGTTGTTTATTGCATTTGAGGTCATCGTCTGTTGGGACTTTAGATTTTGAATTTGTTTCGTCATGTTGTTCACTGAATTTAAGTGTTAGTCGATGGCTCTGAGGTAATCATTAGTGGAACTATTTTCTTTAAAGGCGTAAAGCTCTAGAACCTCTTGATCAGATTTGATCAGTTTAGGTTCGGAGAAGCCATGATTTTTGGGCTGCCAGTCCTCTTTATTGACAACTCTAGTCATATCATCCCATGCTTTATCTTCGTTTATTTCTTCCAGTGTTGGGATTTTATAGTCGTCAAAGGTCCGACAAGGAAAGACAGGGTCTTTCCTACAGTTGCAATAGATGCATCTTGAGGTAGTACTTTTCTTGCAGGTGTTGTATCTTTTGTTCATCATGGTTTTTGGGTACGCAACTTTCTTTTTTTCACCTTTTTCTGTGCTTCTTTGGCTCGCTTCTAGGCTGTCACAGTCGCATCCTTTCTCTCCCACATGAATTTGGCTATGTCAAATTCTAGTTCTTTTTTTTGTTGTGAATATTGAGGTACACTGGAGAAAAACTTGTGCATGAAGCTCTCTTTCTTCGGTGGGGATTAAGGCACTGAGCACATGGGAAATAAGGTAGTCCTAGTTGGAGAAGTTTGTGTTTTCCTTGGCTTGGGCCTACCGTATTTCAAACTCTGGATCTGCTCCTTGATGGATGCTATCTCATTCCTCTATAATTCAAAGAAGTGAGATAGTGATATTTCTGGCAGACATAAGTCGAACTATATAGTCTTCAGTCTGTGTTCTAGTTCTCGAATAAGTCTAGCGTGTTGGCTGGATATCTCTGCCATCTTGTTTTCCATCAAGAACATCTTGGTTTACATCTTGCCTTATGACTAGAGGATATTCTTGATGGAGTGATTGATGCTAGATAATGTCTTGTTCTGGCTCATAGCATTCTCTGATTGCTAGTTGATGGTTTTATCTATGTTGCCTCGGGGCATATGTTCCCCTAGTGGTAGGATAAGTCTCTTGTGTTGTATGTTTGGAGCATAGCTCTGGTTATCCTTTTCATTAGGTTTTTATGAGGATAAATCATATGAGTAACTAGAGCTTGTGGGTGACAACATAAACATTGGAGGTGCATAAGGCTTGTGGAAGTCATTTATGATAGAGTCAGTGGCGTTTGTAGGTTCTTGGGTTCATATGTGATAGTGAACGAAGGTTCCATTTGTAATCCATTTCCATTAACTCCTTATCTTCCTAATACTTCTAGCAGTCACAGTCTATGTCCCACGGTACATGTTCTGTGAAGGGACACAAGGACCAGTGGATGCATTAACCATCATAATCGAACTACTCAATCTAATTGTCGAACCGATAGGTACCAAACTCAAATGCACTTTTTGGATCTGCAAGTTCAGGGTTATTATCTAAGGGTTTGTACATATTTATGGAGAAGGTAGTTTTGTGGAGATATTTTAGGTGAGAGTGGTAAAAGTTTATGGTAACTATTTCATTAGATTTTCAAGTGAAAGTGGGCTAAGTGGTCTGGAGAGGCTGAAGGGGATTTCTCAACATCTCGTAGTTGGTGATCTATAAGGTATGGAGAATATTAATGAGCTCCTCCTTACTTATCTGTCTAGGGATCTGGATGCACTGAGTCATTCTGTTTGCGGCGTCTATATTTAAGAATAGAGCATCTTGGCTACTGGGGAGTGATAGGTCCATGGAATGGTTTTGAACTCTCTAAGCTAACTGGTAGTGTAGGGTCACCTGAATAGCATCTCTAGCTTGTGGAGCTCCGAGTATCTGGACCTAGATCTTCAATACCTTTATGAGGTACAAATCATATAGGGACATGTTGAAGTTGGGATAGATCGTGACGAACACAGTCCCAACATTGAGGGTGATTTTAGAGGTTCCCAAATTCACATATTGGTACTTGTTGTATCGGGTATCCAAGAGGGAAAGACGCGCCACTGAAGGCTGGACTTTTCTTCCATGAAACGTTAACGCAACTCTAATGATACCAAAATGGATATTGGTGAACCCCAGGCTTTTCCACTGGTGTGGAAAGTCCTTTGGCATTGGTAGTGTGATGAACTATTTCTCCTGGTTCACTAGAATAGGGTGTTGGTCAAGTTTTGAGGCAGCAACATATTCTTTCACTCCTTTTGGTTTTGGTTGGGCTAGGTTGTGGATTTGCAACCAAGGGTTACAAGTCTTTTTGGCAAAGGCAAAATATGGGTTCAGTAGAGGTAGATATGTGGTAGATATTTTCTTTTCTGAGGGTAATATATCTGCTTCACAAAGATAGTCATGTTTGAAAGAAGGAGTTTTCCTCCATGTGGGAGTCATCTCTAACTTGGCTAAGGATTTACAAAGGCTAGACTCAAAAGGTAAAGACACAAATTTACAAGAACTAGATGAAGATAGTAAAGACTCTGAAATAGATATATTTTTAAATTTCTGGACATAAAAGACACATACGTGTAATTTTCTAAAGATCTATGGACAAACTCTTTATTTGTGCTAATATCTAAGAAGAAGACTCTTCAACTATTTATGTAAGGACTATAAAGAGATTTATGGTTGAAGACTCAAAATTAAACACACAAATTGGAATTAAAGGATATGAACAATATTATGGCTATGGACTCAAAGTAAACACACTGACTCGAGGTAAACATACAAACTGAAAGTAAATGACTAAATAATAAAAGTTACTGGTAAAACATGAGAGATAGAACTTATGAATACCTTATTCCTCCCTCCAAGGAAGGAGAAAGGGTCGGCTCTGATACCAAGTAGGGTAGAAGGGAAGCAGGGGTTGCGGGAAACACCACGGATAGTACCAAAAACCTAGTGGCTCAGTAGGTTAAAGGCAGTGTGGTACCTACTCCATACCTTGCAAGTCTACACTTTATTAGCACTAATTTTACCTCGTTTTCATTGGTGTTTGGGTGTCTATTTCATCACAAGATCATCAGAGTTATCATCATTGTGCATTGATTCCTCATATGATATATTCTTGGGCTTTGTTGATGTGTTGCCAAAATATAACACTTTTGATGCTTTAAACTTAGGATTTTGTGTGTTTTCAAAGCAATATTAGTAGGTTTGATGTGTTTTTATGTTGACTTCACTAGATTACAGGAATCAAGATAAGTTTTGGCTAAGTGCTATAGATTGTAGGTTTTTGATGATGTACGAAGCATTCTACAGGCTGTGGTTCATTCCACGAGCCATAGATGTGTTCATCGGTCATATCTAGTGAAAGACTAATTTTCAAATGTTGGAGATACGTGTTATTAGATCACCTGTAACCCATTTTATGGCCTGTATACTTGTTCATATGCTAAAGATCTGAAAACATGTTAAATGTCGAACTGTTATCAGATGGAGGCTCCTACGGGTGGTAAGTCAAGTGACAGGTTGTGTATCAGTTCGTACCTGGAGGATCAGAGTTTTGAAGATTGCAAAAAAGTTAACAAGAGAAGTATCTTATGGGCCATAAGTTAGAAGATGGTATGTAAGGTGGTTCGTATAAGTGAAGACAAATTTTGTGCATTGCATTCTACGAAGGTCAGGAATGGGCCATGATTTCATGTATGGCCCGTAACCTTCTTCGTCTGATTTTCCATTTTCAGTTTTCCTATTTTATTTAGGATTTGATTTCTACGTATTATGAATAGATTTTTAGTTTTTTTAGGAAGAGAGAGCAGTCAAAATGTTGAGAACTCATTACTTATGATTATTATTTTGTTCTTAGAGATTACTTTTGATTTAACATTTGAGCTATAACATTGTGATTTCTTGTAACAACTCAAAAATTTTAAAACCTTGTAAAACTGATTATGATTTGATTAGAACTTATTTTGGTTGGCTAATTATCTTCATGGATCTCTTTTGAATGGCCGTATTCAAAGAAATCACATTGGTTGAGTTTGTTTTTTGATGTTTTATAGAAGTACTGACTTTAAATAGTTACAGTTCTTAGAAAAAGTAGAACTAGGAGGGACATGACCTATCCAATTAACTCTCTTTGAATTATCTTTCCAACGCACTTGGTTTCACTTGATTTGGAGTTCGGATGATGAAGTTATGGCCTTTTTGGTGGGACTGCCTACACAGGGATCTCATTTGGACGGTTGGAAGGGTCAACTTTACCTGATAATATCTCTTAGCCCAGAATGAAATGGGTGGACCATTATATATCAAATTGAAGCTCTTTGAATTATCTTTCCAACAAAATTAGTTTCACTCAATTCCGAGTTAAGAGTAAAAGGTTATTCTTGTTTTTGTAAGGATTGTCTGGGCTGGGTTAGTGAGGCTCACGACCCGTGAGACCATCCGTGAGAGCCTCGGGTTAAGAATTTAAACCACATTTTATTGGGGCATTTTTTATAATTTCACCCATTCCCAAGGTCTTCTATGACCTTTAAACCTATCATAAGCCCCCAAATCAGATATTAATGATTCACTCACTCTCATTCCTCATTCAAACTCTCAAATTCAAATCCTAAAATACTCTCTACTAGTCTTGAGGTTGAAG
>JBCEWC010018325.1:0-12025 GCA_038996855.1 Solanum aculeatissimum
ATATGCCTATGCTATGTAAATCCTTTTGAAATGGGAGACCCGTAATGAAGGTGGCCATCACACCGAAATGGGAGACCGGAAGGCATGGTGAGATTACCCTTGGCAAGTAATCTTCTCCGATCCAATGGGAGGGCTTTCATTGGGCAAACTCATGTTGTAGCTCACATGGATTTGGATGTCGGTTATGGTTCCATCCCCTCTATTTTAAGAATTATGGCATTTCATGCATCATAAGTTTCATGACATATTTTTATATTGTCCTTTCTTATATTCACTTCTATATATGTGCCCTTGTCATGTAGATTGTTATAGGTTCATGTGATTATGCATTTTCATGCCCGCATACTTAGTACTTAATTGTGCTAACCCATACTCTAGTCTACATGTTCTAACCATGTAAGTGTCGGCGACGATCTCTATCTACCTTTCCCCGACAAGTGATAATCTTGAAGACTTGTGCTTGTGGTGAGCCCTTTTTGTTCAAGGGTAATAGCCACCTTCTATCTACCTAGATTTGTTATGTTATTTTCCTTTACTTATGTATTGAGGGTGAGCCTCAAACTATGTCGAGGCCCCACTTTATTTATGTAGAGGCTTGTTGGACAAACTAAACTCTTGTACGTTGGCTTGTAATTGTTGAATATTATGATCATGGAATGCTATGCTTATGAGCCTTGATTACGGAATGGTATTGATTATGCTTATGACTTGATGTTGGGAATTGTATGTGACTATGTGCTTATGTGGAAAGTCCCGTAATCCCGGTGCCCCATAGCTTGAGTCCTACTTACCCTTCCCCTTAGAGATAATTGTTATGTGTTGTGTGAATCCATGTTTATCCAATTCCCAGCAACATCCCCATAGCTTGAGTCCAAGGCCCGGATTCCCTTAGAGCTTATGTGTTATGTGTCTTGCTTCCGCGCTTCCGAACCGATGATTTGTGTGATGCTACTATGATGGCTTGATCGAGGACTTTTGGGTTCTCCTTCGCCATGTCACATCTAGGCCCCCATACGGGTCGTGACATCAGCGTAGTCAAGGGGTTTTATAAAAAATGGTACAGTTCTCAACCTTACTACCTCAACATAGTCAAGGAGTGGTATAGCTACAATATTAGATGAATGCATGTCAATGCGACAATATTAAGATATATAACATCAACATAATAAGATTATTGATAAATAATTGTTATAGAATCAAGTAACTAATGCCAAGAGTCACAACTGGTACCATAATTCATCAATATGTCTCAAATTACCATGCTCTCATCAATAACCATGTATACCAATAATACCGGACTTCGCAAGTCCCAAAATACGCACATGATCCCCAAAATATCACCAATACCATCAAATTACCAGAAAACTTCCCAAATGATATTACAAGTCTCAAATTTTTATAACAATATCCAACATATTTCGAATCTCAAGAAGACAACTCAATTTACAAATAGAGTCACAATTTACTTCAAATCCAATATAACTAGTACAACATTTTTACCGAATTCCACCATATCAATTCAATTAGTCATGAAACAGTCTAAATATTACAATTATCACATAAACATGTCTAATAACTCAAATCTAGTCCCCAAAAGATTAGTCGGACCTACCTCAATGCCAGCATCGCACTTGAACCAAGGTTTTGATCACTACAAGCCTCAAAAAAAGCTCTGAATCAACCAATCACTATCAAGAATTGATACTACGCATCAAGATAAGAATTTTATACTCATATTGGCACGAATTAGGCTCAGGAGAAAAATGATCAAAATTAGGGCTAATATTCGAAGTTTCCAAATCCGAAAATTGATTGAAAATTAAGATTCTACGTGAAAAAAGAAGTTTGTGGGTGAAAATCCTACTAAAATTGAGCTTAAATTGAAGGAAAATCAACATTTAAAGTTCCCAAAATATAGACATCACAATACCAATTTGAAATATCCCAAATCATAAAATTCAAAGTAAAATCAAGTATAAAGTAATGAAAATAATAAATTCGATGTTAGATCACTTACCAAAATGTTTTCCTGAAAGTTCTCTTCTAAAATCACCCACAAAGCTTGAAAATGTTAAAAATATATGAAAATGGAGTTTTCCCATGTTTAAAACTGATCAGGGACAAAACACCTTCGTGAACGCAGAAGTCAACCAAGTTTGACTTCTCCACGAATGTGGACCCACATCTATAAATGCGGATCAAGAGAGAGAGACCCTTCGTGAATGCGCAATAGGGTTCCACGAACGTGGAGCTTTAAGCAGCATATACCTTCGCGAATGCAGAGGCCAATTCCATGAATGCAAAGAAGAAAAAAGGTTGCACCAGATCAAGAAAAACTAACTCATGAAATATTTTGAAATGGACCCTAGGGGTTCGTTCAAAACTCGAATTACACAAACCAGACACGTATCTACATCAAAAACGATGATCTAGACTCAACAAAATTATCAGAATTTAATTTTGAGGTCTTCTACACACAATTATCAATACATTTCGATTAAACTAGTTTAGAACTCAAAATATCAAAACTGCTCTCAAAAACTTTAAAAATGATGACGAGTCCATTTCTAGCATTAGTTTTACCATTCAAAACTATAAGAACTTTTGGAATTTTGATTCGAACTTCCGAACTCCAAATGTTGACCAAAGTCAAACTTTGGCTCCGGGAACAACTGAAAATGCAACTTTGGGTCCAAAATCTTCGTTTTAACTCCAAATTCAGTTCTTTAACTTCTCCTAGATCAGATTTGATATTTCGGAGCTAATGAAATAGATGAATTTCTAACACCCAAAACTCAAAATGGTGCAAAATTTACTTTTTTAATAACTTAAGCTTCCAAATATGTCAAAACTCATATTTTTCACTTTTAAACACCATATCTCAGTTCCAACAATACAGATAGTTCAAAATAGGTCCAAAGTAACTTACGAAAGAAAAAAATAGTAATTTTCACATATAAGTTCAAAAATGACCAGCTAGGTCATTACAATTAAAGGCTTGAATTGAGGAACCCGAGCTTGGCTTTGATCTTGACTTGGAAGAAGCTTTTAGAGAGAGAATTTCTTAATTTGGAGTGGGAGTTGATATAATGAGAGATTGGGTAGGTAGAAACCACCAAATTTCACTCAAAATAATTCAAAACGATGTAGTATAAAAGTTAAAAATACGGTCAATGACTAAAATAACCCTGAAAAATAATTGTTGTTAGTGACCATGAGGGTCATCTACGGTACGTAGTTTCATCTACTAGCTATAGATGCCCATCCATAGAAGTCAAGTCTTGAAAATGGGCCTCTGAAGTTTCCTACAAGTTGACCTTTTACAGGTCATTCTTCCATTTATGGACCGTCCTGTTGATTTGTAGAAAAAGTACACGACTCGTGGTACCTTTTACGAGTCATAAAATCCCTTTCATAAGTCATCTCTTTTTCCCAAAATAATTCTAAACTAGGTGGATTCTACGACCAAGGTCTATGGGTCATAGAGCTTTCCATGAGTCATCCCATGAGTCTTCTTCTTGTCTCATGACAAAAGTACTACAACTTGTCATTTTTCTCAAAATCCAGAATTCCTTCTATGACCCATTTCTATGAATCATGGTCCACTTTACGACTTGTAAACACGTTTAGTGAATTTAATAAATTTCTAAAAAAAAATTGAAGGCATAGGGGACCTGTCCACGACTAGATTCAATGGGTCGTGCAATCTTCTACTGTCCGTACATTAGGCTCGTAGAATCAGTGCACCAAAACTAAATTATGCATTTTCTTTCTTGTTCCGACTTTTTCACTTCTAGGGTATTACATTAGATTCTTCTTAGGCGTTGAATTTTGCAGAAGGCATTTTTATGCATCAGAAAATATTACTTGAGGTTATTTCAAACATAGGCTTAGGAGGTTGAAATTCAATGGCTATACTGGTAAAACTGAAGCAGCAACTTACTACACCTGAGTTTGATGGCTTGGTTGTAGATGCTTTTGATTCACTTTTATTGGATGCTAGTGAGCATTAGAGATTGATGAAAAAACTTATTATACCTTACTCTTACCAGGCCAGATATATATTTGCAGTTCAAAGTTTGTGTCAGTTCATGCAGGCACCCAAAATCTCACATAGCAATCACCAGGACTTAGAGCGCTATTAGCAGAAAAGTCCATTTGTTCTCTAACAAGCCTTCAGTGATGCAGAATGTGGATCTTGTGTTAATACTAGGATATCAATCACTGGTTACTTGATCAAGAATGGAAACTCACTAATCTCATGAAAATTTAAGAAATAGCTAGTCCACCAGTTCTTGAAGTTTAACAGAGGCAAAGTATAAAAGTCTTGCCTCCATTGTTGCAGAAATCACTTGGATTATTGGCCTATTCAAAACATTAGACATACCTTTGACCATGCTGTTCCTTTGAATTATGACAAACAAATAACTATCCAAATTGCTGCTAATCTAGTATTCCATGAAAGAATAAACAACATTGACACTGATTGTCACTTATTATAGAGAAGGTCCTAAATGATCTTGTGATCATATACTACTTATACTCTTCTAATCAGCCTTCTGAAGTCCTTACTACAGGTCTAGGTAGGCATGAACATTCTTATCTCACATCCAAGATAGGGATGAAAAACATCTTCATATTATCTAGCTTGAAGGAGATATTAGAAAATATAATGAAAGTATTTATAATAGTTGAATTGGAGCGAGTTGTCACGATTAGTTAGTTAAGCTATTTTTAGTTAGTTAAGCCAACAGATGATTTGGCTGTTAGAGTAAGAAAGTTTGTTAGAAGGTATTTTCCATTTTATGCCGAGGTCGGTTAGTGAATGTAGATATAGGAGACTCAATTGTACATAGCAGATCAAATTTCTTCCTTGTATTGTTTCTGAACATTTTTACCGTAAGCTCTATCTGTGAATATGAAATGGAGATTTTAGGATTCTCAAAACTTCATGTTCGAATGTTTTTTTTTTTTTGTTATCAACATACTTATATTTATATCAAAATATTCACTAATGCATAGAACTGGCAGGGGCTAATGCCTGCATAGTACGGATGCCTGCATAGTATTATCCCAAGGGATTACATTAGTATTTACACTGGACTTATCCATTAAAGTAGAGACTTTAGTCAGCCTAGCAAAATAAGTTCCTTCTATGTCTGTCTTTAGATTGTCGTGGACAAACACCAGAGGAACTTACCGGCAAAAAAAAAAGCATTTGGATCTGTTAGCTTCGTACCCTCCTTTGCAAGTGTATCCGCTACCTGATTTGTCACCCTGTAACTTTGAAGAGTGGGAGGGTTCCCCAGTTTCCTGACTAGCTCCCTGCAATCAAACAAGATGTTAGAATATATGAGGTGATCATGCATATGGAGATTGATTGCATCATCTTCAAATGTTTGTTTGGTGATTAGCTTAACGCATCCCAACCCCGGCCCTCTTACCCTATAGTTTTTTATTTATTAGATTATAGTTAAATATTTTTGAGTTACATTTTTTACTTACTAAACACTAGGAAAAAATAAGTAACCAATTCATTTTTTAAGAAAATATATTCAGAAAAATATACTCATTCATACCAAACATTCACTAAAATGAGAAAAATGACTTTCCTAATGAAATTAGTAGGAAAAATAATAAGTTCTACAAATGATATTTCACATTAATTGTATTATCTCTACCCTCCTACACACATCACCTTCACCCACCATCCACTACCCTTACCCCATTTTTTATAGACTTTGTCTGGATTACAAACAATATTTTTTAGGCATAATCGATTCTACTTACTTATTGAATATTAGAAAACATATAAGTAAGAAGTCCACCTATTTTTCTGAAAATATTTTTAGTATATTTGTTTCTTGGTACCAAACACAGACATAAACTTCATAAGTTATGATTAAGCCAAAAATATAGAAGTGGATGGTAGTTTGATTTGATATCGAATGATCCTGTGTAGGTCATTTCACATAACTTTGCCCTTGTCCTTGCTGCTATTTTTATTGTATGATGCTCTTTAATATTCCACATAAGTCCAAAAGAAATACCATTCGCTAGCTCTTATAGTCTGCACTAAAATTATATTGGTCATGATATGGACAACAGTAAATGTTTAATCTTTTAGCTTAATAAACCAAACAGTAAAGCTTTAGGTTGTTGCTTTGTCACCCAACTTTGCAAGTTGAAACAAACTTATCCAGTTACCATCATGTGTTAATAAGAAGAAAAGAGAGACTTCAGAAAGGAATGAGAGAGAACGAGAGTAAGAAATAATTTTTATTTTTATTTTTTTAAAGAAGAATAGTAGAATTCTTTATGCTTGTTAGTGTGAACTGCAACACTAAAAATAGTCAGGTGTTTTCTAATCGTGTCATATTCGAATAGTTTATTTTTCTTATTTTATGCAATTATTCCCACTTTAATTAATCAATCATAATTTATTGTGTCTGCATAATGGGTGTACATATGCCAACGTCATAGTGCCTGGCAAGATTGGAAATATGGTTAATAGTATTCAATGCAAAAAGGGGGGGATTGAAATAGGTAGCCAGGCTAGGAATTTAAAAGAACATTTTATTGTAGCATGAAAAAGCAAGTTATGCTGTTGGGGGACCAAAATCCATACTGACTTTGGTGATTTTTTATGGATCCTCCACTAATATAAATAGAACATATTCAACAACGCTTTCACTTTGGTGTTGAAAATTGCTTGACACCATTAGTGAATATGATTTTCTAGTAAAGAGTGATGGGATTTGACTTCCATTTTCAAATTCTCCCAACTTGTTGTATGTACTATTTAAATTTTTTTCTTTCTTTTCTAGCCAATTCTTTGGCTTATAATTATCTCCCCCTTTGGTTCATATTAAACGAACAATTGAAATTTCGGTTTAGTTCAACATAAATCAAGTTCTATATTTAAGAAAATTACTGAAGCTTTTATCTATATTTTTCCTTCATTTAATGAGGTTCTTAACCACTTTACATTTTCTGAGAGAATAATCATTCATATATATATATATATATATATATATTATTATATAGAAATGTGAAAGGTAGGACGACCAAAGTTAAAAATATAATTTCACACTAACAAAAATCTATCAAGAAATATAGCAAAAAATTATATATATTTCTAGAAACATCTTTCTATTATATTCTATAGAAATATAAAATCAATGATGACCAAGGATTAAAAAAATTGACATGCTAACATAAATATACCAAAAAAGATAAGCAAAAATAAAATAAAATCTAGAAGCATCTTTCAATAAAAAGATATATCCTTAATTCTTTATGCTTCTTTTTTTTTCATGATATGTTAATGTTAAAAAAAAAAGCATAAAGAATCAATGATATCCTTTCATTTTATCCTAATTTATTAAAATATTATATATTTTATGCATGATATAATATTCAAAAGACATTTTTGGTTCAATATTTAAAAAAAAAATTATATGCACGTTCACAAACTTCTATTAGATAATTATGTTAACCACATAAAATATGTCATCTCATTTGACATAAATTTATTTGAAATACATATAATTTAAGGAGGTGTGACATATTTTATATCCAACATATGTCTGTTCAATTCAATATTTGTGGCTGACATAATATTAAAATGAATATTAGATTAGATAATCTTTTAATGTTGGTTGTGGTAACTTAAATAAGTTATAAATTATTTTTTAATTTTATAAAAAAGTATATAAAATTTGCTTTCAAAGTGTAATGCCATTGTCACTCTCTATGGCATTTATGTGAAAATATTCAAAATTAAATTTTTATATAAGAGTATGATTAATTACATATAAATACAATTTAAGACCGTAACATTGGACCCATTAACGGGCTTTCTCATATCTAGTATATATATAAAGAAAATGTTAGGTCCACCTACGTGGCACTCTCACATAATTCTTATTTATTTTTTAAAAATAATTTAATATTTTTAAAATCAATTAAATAGTCCAATAGAAATTAAAAAACTCAAAAGCGTTGTTTCTGATTGAACGATACTTTAGCCTGTCACAACCATTCAAAAAAATCACAACCATTCGAAAAAGTCACAACCTTTCGAAAAAGCCACAACCTTTCGAAAAAGTCACAACCATTCGAAAAAGTCATAACCCTTCGAAAAAGTTATAAATCTTCGAATTTGAAAAAATTATAACTCTTGTAAAAAGTCACAACTCCTTGAAAAAGTCACACCCTTTCGAAAAAGTCACAATTCATAACTCTTCAAAAAAGTTACAACTTTTCAAAAAAATCACAATCTTTCAAAAAAGTCACAGTCCGTCAAGATGGAAAATTATCTACTTTTAATATAGTATAATATAATTAAATAAATATAATATAAAGTATCAAATATATACTAAATTGATCTTTAAGTTCGGGGTATTATAGTAATCTCCTTAGAAAAGTCACGACCCTTAAGAAAATTCACAATATTTCGAAAAAGTCACAACACTTTGAAAAAGCCAGAACTCTTCTAAACACTCACAACCCCTCGAAAAAGTCACAACCCTTTGAGAAAGTCACAACCCTTTGGAAAAGTCACAATCATTCGAAAAAGCACAACTCTTTAAAAAAGTCACAATTTTTTAAAAAAGTTACAACCCTTCAGAAAAATCACAACCCTTCGAAAAAGTCACAACCCTTTGAAAAAGTCACAACCCTTTGAAAAAATCACAAACCTTCGAAAAAATCACAACTCTTTAAAAAGGTCACAAATTTTTGAAAAAGTTACAACTCTTCGGAAGGTCACAACCCATCGAATAAGTCCAAACCCTTTGAAAAAATCATAATCATTCGATAAGTCACAACCCTTTAAAAAATTCACAAATTTTTGAAAAATTCATAACTCCGTGAAAAAGTCGCATCATTTCGAAAAAGTCGCAATCCTTCAAGGTGAAAAACTATCTGCTTTCAATATAATATAATATAATTAAATAAATATAATATAAACTATAAAATATGTACTAAATTAATTTTTAAGTTGAGGATATTATAGTAACCTATTTAGAAAAATCACAACCTTTCGAAAAAGTCACAACTTTTAGGAAAAGTAACAACTACACTTCGAAAAAGTCACAATCCTTCGAAAAAGTCACAACACTTCGAAAAAGTCAAATCCCTTCGAAAAAGTCACAACTCTTCACAAAAGTCACAGCTCTTTGAAAAAGTACAATCCTTCAATATAAAAAATTATCTACTTTCAATATAATATAATATAATTAATATAAAATATATACTAAATTGATTTTTAAGTTGGAGGGTGTTATAATAACCTCTTTAGAAAAATCAAAACCCTTTGAAAAAGTCACAATTCTTAGAAAAAGTCACAACCTCTCGAAAAATTCAAAAAGTCACAACTCTTGGCAAAAGTCATAGCTCCTTGGAAAAGTCACAATCCTTCAATGTGAAAAATTATCTACTTTCAATATAATATAATATAATTATATAAATATAATATACAATATAAAAAATATACTAAATTAATTTTTAATTTGGGGGATATTATAGTAATTTAACATTCAAGTTAGGAAATTGATACTTTTAAGATAGTATAGACTCTTCACAAAAATTATAACCCATCAAAAAGGTCACAATCCTTCGAAAATGTCACAATTCTTCGAAAAAGTCACAACTCCTCAAAAAAGTCACAACCTTTCGAAAAAGTCACAATGCTTCGATGTGAAAAATTATCTGCTTTAAATATAATATAATTAAATAAATATAAAATATAAAAAACATATATACTAAATTGATTTTTAGGTTGGGGGTGTTATAGTAATTTAACATTCAAGTTAGGGAGTTCAAGCACTATTGAAAAATCAATTATATAGAGAAATAATGTTATAATCCAAAAATATAATTGAAGATAAATTATATTACATTAATAAAAGTTCTTGAGATAAATTTATAATGCTAAATTTTCTATATAAAAAAAGTCTTAATAATTTTAAAGTATTTTATTAATTTTAATATTAACATTTGTAAACTTAATTAGATTACGTGCGAGCTAATTACATAGTATATATATATGTATAGAAGAGCGAATAAGCACACGCGTCTTCGTCAACTTATGTGCTTTCCTGTAAATAAATTGAAATTTTGGGACATTTCCACATAAGGGAGCTTGTTTGCTTGGTGGTTCAAACTTGATATTTTAAATTAAAGCTCCCCAGAACCTCAACAAGATTTTTTTATTCTACTTTGTGTCTCCTCTATTTCCTTGAAACTTCAAACCAAAGATCTCTGGATGAACCCTCTACAGGAACAAAATTTTTATTCTGCTTTCTAGTTTCTCTCTTTCTTTTCGAATCTCAGCAAGAGCTCTTCTATTTTTCTTCAGTTTTACATAGCAATAGAAGTGGGTCCCACTTACAATAATTAATAATTTAAGAAAAAATTAAAAAAATTTGATTGACTCTCAAAATTTTGTATCCGAACATTTTTGACTTTTAACCACCCCGACTAAGTGTGGCTTAAACTATGAAAAAATGTTGTCTTTGATCAAAGGCAACACTTTTTGCCTTTAGGCAATGCTTTTGTAGGGGTGGCCTAAAGAAGCATAACCTTTGACTTTAGGGCACACTTTTTAGGTGATGCCTTATCATCTACACTTAAAAAGTGTGGCCCATAATGTACAAAAGCAACGCTTTAGAATACCTTATATAGCAACACTTTTACTTCATACAACTACATTTTTAAGCGTGGGCTTTTTATACTTATTGGCTACGCTTTTGAAGCATAGCAGTTTATAGCATCTCTACAACAACACTTTAAAGTGTATCCTTTGCTAATCTCCATGGCATAAGTGATGTTCCTATGGCTACACTTTTGAAGTGTTGCAATATTGACTAAAAAAATATTTATATGCCAAAATTTTTCTTATTGAAAATTATATTTGTATATACTAATTACACTACGCATAATTTATAAATTATCTCAAACACTAATTTTGATTACATAATTAAATGTATAGATTTGCAATAAACTTCAAATAATAATGTCTTGTACTACAAATTCTTATAAGACAATGTTTTAAAGATATGCATAATATATAACAATGAATTCCACAAAATCAAATGTATTTAAACTCTAAAAATTGTTTAAAAACTCTTCCTATCATTCACTTTAATAAATCAAAATGATTTGTGTCCACCATTCAAATTTGATCTCTCGCATTTTCCTATACATTAAAAAAAAAATTTTTTAGAGAAAAATCATGCTCAACAAATTAAATGTAATAGATTTCAAGAATAAATAAAAGGCATAAGCAAAAGAAGTTGAATAAATATGTATTTTCTTGACTCTAGGCCGAAACACCCCCCCCCCCCCTCTTAAAAAATAAAATCTTGAACAAACTTTTCAACTATAATTGAACTCATAATTTCAAAAGAATGCCAAAAATATAGGACACACTATTCTCCGATACACCAAAGCTACTCATTGAATAAACATAATCCTATCGACAAAGAAGACGGTAGTTTCCATCTAATCTCTCTCATTTCTTTAACGTTAGGATTTCTCAAACTTCATCCACTTAAACAACATATCGTTGTCCATAATAAGTTTTCAGTTGAATAGGATGTCATGTATACGACTCAAATAACTAAGAGGGAAAAGTACATTAATGGAATCCTTAGACTTTCATCCTGTGGTTCCAACCAATCTCAGGTTTCTCTACTTATAGAAGATGGGATCATACTATGCCGAATGTATCAAATTTTGATTGCATTTTTGCAAGTTAACTCACTAGTTGCTGAAATTTAGTGTACTTATGTAACAACCCGAAAATTTTCAAAATATACTTATGGTTGGAATTATATGATGTACTAAAAGCCATGGTTGAGTTTAGGTGGCCAAATGCAAATTGGACTAGTAAGTGGCCTAGAGGGACAGTTTCGACAGCGTACTTCAAACAGTCATAACTTTTGATGTGGGATGAAATATGTGAGATACCACATATTAAATTGAATATCTTTGAGTTAGCTTTGCAACACAAGTGGTT
>JBCEWC010018326.1:0-12024 GCA_038996855.1 Solanum aculeatissimum
CCATCTCATAAATGTTAAGACCAAAAGATTGCTTCCAGCTGTTGTTGGCCCAAGCTCTGACTTCTGAAAGAGTAATGTTAGCATTAACTCCAACCATAAATTTCCCCACCACGCGTTTTAGAACCTCACTCTCACAGCTATCAACATCATTTATACAGATTCTGTCCCCTCTCTTTGAAGTGCAATCGTCAGGCCCATCTACATTGATTCTCTGTCTGGTTGCCCATTTACTACTTTTCAATGCCTCTGCATAAGGCATATGTCTGTCGGCCAGTCTGAAGCTCTCACCATTAGTTAATGGCTTAAATCGTGTAATGAAATTTTCAACTTTTCCAGCAATGTCATTCCAGCCAGAGTCGAAAGTTAACTCAGGAATAATAAGTACAGACCTCCGTCTGCTCCTCACATTAATCAAACTCACATATCTTCCATATTTATTAAAGTTTCGAGCACAAAAGATCTCAGAAAAGGCATCTTTCTTCTTCCATCTTTTGACTTTGTTTCCTTTTGTTGTGGATGCTTCTCGGAGGGTTTTGACAATCCATTCCATAGCCTTCCTGTTGAAAGTTGTTCTGGTAATGGCACTCCTGCCTCTTTCAGTCCATTCGAACCATTCCCCTGCCGTTCCGCTAGCCCTTGTTACTTCAAAAGACTTGAACCCTACCACAAAAAAGATGGTATCTTCCATGCTACTAAAAGAAAAGGAAGAAAGAATGAGAGGAGAGGGAGCAAGGAAGAGAAGGGGAGAAAGAGAAAGGAGTAAGGAGATTTGGAGGTGGAAGAGGGAGATAGAAAGATCCGGTGACCAGAAGGATCACCGGAATTTAGAAGAGGATGACTTAGGGCAGGCTAAGGCATCTCCTCGAGAAAAGTGCCTGGTAGAAAATTTGAATTTTGTTGCATATCGCCTCTGGGTGCTCTCTCTGCAACAAGGGTGCTCTCTCTGCAATGTTGCTGAGGAAACTAACAACCATCTATTCCTCCATTGTAGAGTGACAACACAATTGTGGAACCTTTTTCTGGGACTAACGCATACAAAATGGATTATGCCTGAACATACAGCAGATCTGCTTAGTTGCTGGATCAGTAGAAGGGGGAGAAAATGTAAGAAAACATGGTGGAGTATAATACCATCATGCATTTGGTGGTCTATCTGGAAAGAAAGAAATAGCAGATGCTTTCAAAACCAGGCTAATTCAATTGAGAAAGTCAAATGGAACTGCTTGACTACTTTTTATTTTTGGTGTAAAGAAGAAGGGATAGAAGAAGCTGCACAAATTTTAGATTTTATAGGCTTTATGTAATCTATTAGCTTTTTTGTTTGTTATTTTGTTTTTCTCTTGTTGGAACCAGTCTTTGGAGGTTTCCAACATATCCTTAATGCTGAGGAATACAACATTACCTTTATCAAAAAAAAAAAAAGGTCCATTCCTTGGTTTAAATTATATCTGGTAGAAATGGTAGATCTATTCTCTTCTTTTCCGTATGAATACATCTGAACATGGTTATGCATAGGAGTTAGGACCAGAAGGTTAGGCAAAATCAAATTATTGTTCAAGTAACATAACAAGCTGTTTTATGGACTAGCAATTGGCAACAGTTTAATCAAAAGAAGTGCTGCAGTAATGAGAATGTGAAGTGCTCTACAATCGTTACCTAAAAAGGTTAGTGAAAAATAAAATAAGCGTCAAAAGAATTGACTGATGCCGTAGGATTAGGACAGGCTTGAGTCGCCTATCTTTATCTGCAACAGTCCATCTGCTTACCTAGTTGCATCACTGTTTTATCACTGTTGGGCATCTTCTCTTTTTTTCGGTAGCTAAAAAGTGGATGACATTGGAAAATTTCATGTTAAAGAGTTGTGAATGGGAGTCTCTGCTCATATACCCTCATGTGAGTACCAGATACTTGTTAATATTGAATAACATGCCTATGGAGATGTTATAACATGTAAATTCTTCTCTTGATTTTTCGTAACATTGTCATTTTGGAAGTTTGCTTTATGCACTTCTGGATGTGATATTTTATTCTTCATATAAATAATCTCTCTGAATCTTTATGGTTACAAATGTATTGAGCCAAATTGGATGGCGCTTTTTTGTTTATGGTTTGCTTCCATAATGTAAATTGAATATTCAATTGGCGTTGGTCTGAATCCCCCTTATAATTGCTTGTGATGTTTTTATATCTAATTGGGTCTTTGATTTTTCATATAGTTGATATAAGTTCTTTGCTTTCAGGTTATAAGAAGTGTCAGTCAATGGTCAGCTGGAACAAGTCAAATTGAAGAAAGCATACACAATGCTTACTGCTCCCTTATTGAAAAGGCTGAACATTTTGTTTACATAGAGGTATACAATATACTGTTCTCTTTGATGAAACCTTCATATAGCTAGTGCCCATTGGCTTAATTAGGATGTCTGGTTTGTTGTTTCCCCAGAACAAATAGTCCTTGCTTGCAGATGGTTGTGTGACAATAATCTTGTAAAAATAGGATCACATAATTATAGAAACTTGGCTCAGTTGAAGTACTGGCATCACTTCTCCACCCTAACTTGTCCTTAAGGAAGGATATTGTCTTAGCTTCCAGTTAAAAAGTAGCAGGAGGTTTTTTTTGAACATTTTCTTCTTTTAACCTACAACAGAAGTTGTTTATATTCTAATATTATGCAAGCATTGATTGTTATCTTCTCAAAGATGTATTACTTTAATAGTTAATACAAGTTTATTGTAGTGTTGAATCTATGCATGAATCAAACTTCTCTTTCCGTTTTAAGTACTCATTTCTTGCATATCTCTATTTTCACCTGTGGGTGGACGCTATAGCAAGTTGATGAATTTTCATATTCCTCTGGATAATCTTGCTGCAGTCCAAGTCTAGGAGCTGTTCATTGAGAAACTTCAAATTTTGACGTCTGTAGTAGTCTGATGGAAGTTCAAGTTATGTTATTTAAACTTGAAAATTTAACTTCTTAAGATGATTGGTTCAAAGTATTTATTCACTGTGGGGACCATGCAATTTTTAATTCATATGTTAATATCTTTATGACACGGCTTCCTGTTTTTTAGACTCTTACTCTAAGTTGATTTGCCTGGATCAGTTGGTGGTTATGTCTTATAATCAATGTCATTGTAATCAATTCCAGATTTCTATAGCAATGGAAGTACATTTAGGACATAGCATGGTTAGCAAGCCATATATTTAGTTTGAAAAGCATTCTTTATGATTTACCACATTATATTCTGTAACTGGTACTGTGGTGGAATTACCTTATAATTTAAAGGTCTTTTTATTTTTTAAAATAATCAGCTTTAGAGGTATATTGACTACTTGCACTTTAAGGGTTATTACAATATACTGTTAAGATGTGGAAGATGACTCAACTATCATTGACGACTATCATATTCCTATAGAGTGATGCTGAATTTTTGAAACGGATGTGTTAGAGCAACAAAGAAGTGTCGGAGTCTTGCTTTCTATTTCTTTCTACTAATGATAAAAATTTTCAAATCCAGATAATTTTGTTTGTATTCTTTATTTACTGTTTTGAGCAACCATTCAATGTATCTGATATCTGACACAGCTCTAATGATTTTTTGTCCAGAATCAATTTTTCATTTCTGGTCTCTCTGGAGATGAAATTATAAAAAATCGTGTTTTAGAAGCGGTGTACAGGCGTATTATGCGAGCTTATAATGAAAAGAAGTCCTTCAGGGTTATCATTGTGATACCACTTCTTCCTGGCTTCCAGGTAACAGTACTACTAGACTCACCTATATCTTTTCTTGTGGATAGTTGCCTATATTTTTCCACTAAGGATTAAGTTACAACAGGGTGGTTTGGATGATAGTGGTGCTGCTTCAGTTAGAGCTATTATGCATTGGCAATATCGAACAATATGCAGAGGATCTAATTCAATATTGCATAATCTTAATGACCTCATGGGCTCTAGAATACACGACTATATATCATTTTATGGTCTCAGAGCTTATGGAAGGCTCTTTGATGGCGGTCCTATTGCAACTAGTCAGGTATTTTCCATCCTTCCTCCTTGATTACATACTCAATGAATTGTTAAAGGCTTCCCTTTTCATGTCCCAATAGTCAGTGGACGTCTTTCTAAATGTTTAGGCTGTTAGGTCATCTTGTATGTTAACTCGAATCTTCTATGGTTGAAACATGTATGCTGGCATTGAATCTTTACTTATAACTGGATGGCGTGGATGAGTTTCACCTCTAAGTCATGTGTCAAGGTTTCAGAACTGCTGCTTAGTGTTTTAAGGCCAATACTTGTAGCCTTGTACTGTGTGCATTTACTGATTTGATAGGGCCTTGTACAGCGGGGGAATCAAGAGCAAAATTCTTTTAAGTTTTTTCTCACAAGCAACAAGTAGAAAGAGTAAAAACAAAGCAATTGGTTATAACGATTAGTCGCATTAGAGTCTTTGTTAGCGAAGGGAAAGGACCCAGAAAGAAAGGAAAGAGGGAGGGGGCAAGATGGTGAATCCAGAGACAATGTTTTTGCCAGAGCTGCAGAGGTTTCCCTTGACATGATAAATAAGAAAATTAAATTTGTCTAGAAGACTACAGCACTGTAGCTGACTGTTGCCAATTTGCCATGCTGTCAAGACCCTTTTTCGTTAGGGTGTTCACTTGACATCAGTCTACTAAAAGCCAGAATGGTTCACTAAACAGATCCGAGATTAGTTCAAGAGAAATCTATTGGCCTGGAATAACATGATGCTTTTACATTTCAGGCCAGACCTCTTTATACTCTGGCTTCTTAGGAGAAGTTATCTCTATAATGGTGCTTTCAGGAAAAGTACTAATCAAAACTTGTACATAACTTTGGTCTTTATTGCCTTTGGTAAGGTAATTTTTTCAAGCCCTTCTGTTCTCTAAAACAATAAGACAGACCTCTAACATTGTTTTGTACTTATAGGATTTGAAATAATGCTACGACATGGATAGGGGTTAAAAAATTTCCAATATCATCCATTAAACAATATTTAAATTTTATCACTTGAAATTTGATAGTGGGTTAGCTGCTTTTGAAATAGTATCTTTTAGCTTCAGTCAAAGTGGTTTTTTCAATTGAAATCTCTTCAAACACATTTAGATGCTCACCAAACCTTTGGAGAAAGTGCCTTTCATGCTAGACATTTTATAACTCACACCATACTACCACACTAGGCCTTACTCTACTCAACTTTAGCTACATTTACCAGTAAATTTGTAGTAGTTGTGCATAATCATGTCTTCACTTTATTGCTCATCCTTGAAGAAGAACTTATGTGATGTTAAAACCCAAGATCTGAACTTTAAGTGTGTCGTCGGGTGGAATATCAAATGATAACTAATTTTGTGATTTCTTTTCATTTGTCCTTGGTGGACAAATTACCTAGTACCCGTTGCCGGTGGGAGGTGGAAGGTATCCCGTGGAATTAGTCGAGGTGTGCAAGACCTGGATATCACAGTTATTAATATGTATGTGTGTGTATGTGTGTGTGAGAGAGAGAGAGAGTATGAAAAGTTTTTCATTGATTTGATTTAACAACGTATAAGAGGTGTTCCTTATGTAGAAGTCTTAGGGTATTCATGATATGGTAGGTAATCAATTGCTATGCTAATAAGGTATTTGAGTATTCTATGAAATATCCCAAGGTATCCTATGAAATATTCTATATGATTTTCCTTGTTCAAGGACGATGAAGCTAGACATACATTCACTTATATTCTGAAACGCACCCTCAAACTCAAAGTAGGGACACCAATTTGACTTTGTTTATTTTGAAATGAAAATTATAGAAATTTGACGGAAAAATCTCGCTGAATAGTGAACAATCACCATATAGAAAAGTGGGGCACTAGAGTTCTTTCCTCCAAAGAGTCGCTGGTAATTGCACAATGAAGCAAACTGTTTCTTGGTTACACTACTCACGAAATGGAAGCTATTCTCAATGATATGGTGTTGCAAATCTCTAGAACATTATCAGCGTAGCTTGAGTTGGCAGAATAATGATAAGAAATTCAAGGTTTGGACGAGAGTGCTGGCTGAGTAGAAAGTAACATTGCCGGTCGCCAGAAAGATGAAGGGTTCTCTAACGATCCTAGAGAGACGAGTGACGCCTGACCGGCCTTCCAGAGAGTAGGGGCACTGGTTGCCGAAGAGAGGAATGGTGTCAAAAACAGAAGGAAGAACAAATTAAGTAAACATCGGCCCGACTGGTAGCACACATTGGCCAGTACCCCACCGGCCCACCCGCTTGGAGTGGAAGCTGCTGGCTGCATAGAAAGTAACATAGATGGTCACTAGAAAGATGGATGGTTCTTTAACGATCCTAGAGAGAAGAGTGACACCTGACTGGCCTTCCAGTGAGTTGGAGCACTGGTTGCCAAAGAGAGGAATGGTGTCGAAAACCAGAAGGAAGAGGAAATTAAGTAAACATTGGCCTGACTGCTGGCCCACGTTGGCCAGTACCCCACCCGTTTGTAGTGGAACCATTCAAGTCTCTCTCAAGATTGTAGAGGCTATAATACTAAATGAAAAATAGAAATGCTTCTCATTGGCTTAATAATAATTTAAAAGAGATCTTCTTATTTGGGAGTCTTAGGCTATGCATAATATGGTCGATAACCACTCCCTACGCTAATGAGGTAAGAAAGTATTCTTTTAACTAAATACCGAATATCCAATGTCTCCTATAGAATTTTCTTTATGATTTTCCTTATTCAAGTATACAAGTCTAGATGTGTCTTTACACTTTGTTTCTCCAGATATATGTGCATAGCAAGATCATGATAGTTGATGACCATACAGCCTTGATTGGATCTGGAAATATAAATGACCGAAGCTTGCTTGGCTCAAGAGACTCTGAGGTATTGCTTCTCAATTTTTACCTAAAAGACCTTAACTTTTAAAGGAGTGAAGCTTTCAATTGTTGATAAAAGTATATCACCTAATTGAAACTGCCCGCATCATGTGGTTAAATTGCATATACTTTGCATGCCACTGCTGTGATATTCATAGTGGGTTGAAGAAGCTGATTTCTTTTTTTCATTTTTCCCTTTCTTGTGTGCTTAATCCTGGATGTGAGCTGTATCACCACGTGAACATAACATTCCATTTTTCTTGTTAATTACACTTACAAATCATATTGGAAGTTTATTTTTGAGTTACTGTATCCTTGTTTGAATTGTCATTTATCTGCTCAAAAATTTTAGAAGTCAGCTGGCCAAACATGTCTCTTGTTCCACCAAAAGAGGCTACTGAATTGCTAACTAAAGTATTCCCCATGGCACGTTGTTGAGTTAAATGGCTAATTATGTCTTTCCACTTTCTGCTCAGTTCAATCACAAACATGCAAATTCCCAGCATTACTTTGATACCACTCTTTTTTGGGTGGGTGTGATTCAGGACTAATGTTGATATTATTGTGACATTCACTTTGATTATGGATACACTGGGGGATGTGATTCAATGTTATAACTATCTGTTATCAAGCGTTGATGTTAAAATGACTTATTAGAATTTAGTTTGCGTTACAACCATAGTCAGTCAATGAACTGTGTCTTGATCTCAAACAGTTGGGCAGGCTATGTGAAATCTCTGTAACCATTACGCGCTATTGCACTAATTTTGTTCCAACTTACTACCAAATTAATTCTTCAAAATACCATGCTTGAACCTCACACATAATTGTCCTCTTGGGTTAATGACAGCAAATTGATTGTTTTTCCTTTTTAAACAATCCTACACTAGGATGATCAGCTTAATATTTATGTCAACAAGTCGGTTATTAAAGACTTTATTGTGCATCATACCTGTGGAGGACAGCAACATATGTATTCATTTATTCTATTGCACTCTTTTGACAGTTTTACTGACAATCCCACCTCTGAATTATTTATGAGTCACCTTAGATGTTTCGAGTTGTATCCAGTGACGAGTCATGTTGTACTCTTTGTATTATGTTTTATTACCCAACTTTTTTTTTTAACTGATCAGTAGGATTGTGATTTTATTGCAGATTGGTGTACTTATCGAGGACAAGGAGTTTGTCGAGTCATTCATGGGAGGCAAGCCAAGGAAGGCGGGAAAATTTGCATCAACTCTTCGCCTTTCTCTATGGTCTGAGCACCTTGGTCTTCGTACAGGCGAGGTGCTAACCTACTCTTGAGGCTTTTTGTTCTAGGCTGTATGAGTTTTCAACTGATTAATTATTGTTCCTTGCTAGGTTGGTCAAATTAAGGACCCTGTGGTTGATTCAACGTACAAGGATATTTGGATGGCAACTGCTAAGGTATGTGTTGTGAAGTGCTTCTTTGAAGTTTTCCTGATTCAAGTCCACTTTTTTTTTTTTTTTTTTTTTTTTTTGTATAAAAATAATATTATATAGGTGTAAAATCAACCGAATTATTATTTGCAAACCGATTATTGACACTCAAAATTTTTGCATATGTGCTTTAATATGTCAACCTTTTCTGATGCTCGAGTGGTGGTGTTTTTGTCAGACAAATACCATGATATACCAAGATGTTTTTTCTTGCATACCCAACGATCTGATTCAATCCAGGTATAGCTAGCTGCATCATTTTCTCATTTTGTCTTTCTTTTTCCTTTTCTTTTATTTTTTGATCTCATATTCTCCTCTAATGTCATGCAGGGTTTCACTCCGACAATGCATGGCATTCTCGAAAGAAAAACTTGGTCATACAACCATTGATTTAGGAATAGCTCCAAGCAAGTTAGAATCTTATCAGGGTGGAGATATCGAGAGTATAGATCCCATGGAGAGATTAAAATCTGTGAAAGGTCATCTTGTTTCCTTCCCTTTGGATTTTATGTGCAAAGAAGATTTAAGACCTGTGTTTAATGAAAGTGAGTACTATGCATCAGCTCAAGTTTTTCATTAAAGCTTCTCGTCTTATGGACCACACAATTCAGAAAAATTATCAAGTCACTCTGTGGGCTATGCGTTCTACAGAAATTCTATAGGACACCACTTCAGAGCATAAAATTTCCCGCTTCCTTATTTTGACTCAACATTGTATAAAAGTGGCAATACACACTTGTGAAGCTATCTGTTGATTACTGAGGAAGGTGCAGACTCACTAAAATAAGCGTATGTAACTAGCAAAGGAGGAAATAATTGTTGATACTGTGTTCACTTAGGCCAATAGGTTCACACTTGACAGGCTCAGAGGTCAATTTAACTATTGGATTTCTGTAACGCATGGTTCATAGCCAAGTGATTTGAGCTACTAGCCCCACTTTGCCTACATAAGATCTTTTACAGTTGTTTGAGTTTTGACTGACATTTTGGGCGGATGAGCTCTCTCTACCGTAAATAGTTTTTTGGTTACAGTCTCCTCCGGACGCCGCAGCAGCTGTTTTTTGCTCACTTATATTTATGCAATGTAGAGAGATATCCATTGATCTCTTGGGAGCAATTTATACTTATCAGTCCCCCGTTTTGCTGTGGGAAGCATTTTAGGTTGTATAATCAATTCGTATCAACAATCATATGAAGTACCATTACTATCATAAATTTGTTTGATACTATTCTTAGCTTTTTTAACTGTTAAGAATCATGGTTGTGCAGTGTTCTTATCTTATCTTGGATATATAGAGCTATGATTAATGATATATCAGTTATTTCAATGTGACACCCATTTCACCCCAATACAAATTGTGTCATTTCCCTTTCAAGACAAGATTTTGAATTCTTATACTATGCACACTGGAATAAATGTAATCACAATTAGGTTGTTGATTACTGCTGATGGAGGTGTGGGAGGGGGGGGGGGGGGGGGGGGGGGGGGGGGGGGGGGGGGGGGGGGGGGGGTGGGGGGGGGGAAGGGCCCCCCCCCCCCCCCCCCCCACCCGGTCACATTTTGGTTTATAATTATGTATTTTTACTATCATACAATTATTATATCCAATCATTTCAAATATTAATCTGTCTTCGATGGTATGGTGGGAGTATGGTTAATATTTGAAGCAATTACATTCAAAGAGTAATTTGGTAAAGTTACTTCTATTATTTACTGTTTCTTAATTTCTGTGTCAAGTCAATAGGGGACAAGTAAAAATAGATAGAGAGTCGAAAGAACTAAGTCAAAGGACACATACACATACTCCAATATTATAATTGCTTAAATTATGTAATAGGGAAATAACTATAATTAATGACAACGGTAAATTAGAAACTAAGTGTAAAATTATATCTTGATTTCATAAACTGAACAAGTATTGTTGGATATTTTAAAATAATATAGAGGTCAAGTAAAGATGGACGGAGGGAATATGTTAATTTGTCAATATTTATTTTTTCAAGAGATAATCATTACTTTTTTTTAAAGACATAATTTAAATCAAACATTTTATTATTACTTTTTGTGAAAACATAAATGTAGTTTTACAAGTAGTGTGATCTATTTCCTAAAAATAATTAAACTTTAACAAATGAAAGGGTAAATATAGAAAAATTTTAAATTTATTTTTAAATTTCGAATAATTAAACTATTATGAACAATGAAAAAAAGCTTCAAAAACTAAGTTAATATGGGATAGATGGAGTATTAAAGATAAAATGAGAAAAATATATTCAATTATATTCTGATTTTTTTTAAAAAATGACGAGTACTTTGTCCAATGATAGTTGTCTACTATTGACTTGACACATGTATTAAGAAGTAGTAAACGATGGTGTAATTTTACTATATCATTCCTATTAAATATAAGTTATCTACACATAGAAAAATGAATACTAGTATAGTAATTATATCAAATCATCTTTATTAAATACTTTCTCCGTCCCAAATTAATTAAATTTTTGAGGTTTTTTTCAATGTTCAAAATATTTGAATTGTTCAAAGTTCAAGGTGAATTGTTTGAAACTTTTTCCATATTTGCCCTTTCATTTATTGAACTTTTATATTTTCTACAAGATAAATTACACTACATATTTATGATTTTACAAAGAATAATAGTAGAAAGTGTGGTGTAAATTTTGTCTTTGAATATTTTTCTTAATATGTGTACATTAGCTTACAAATTCAATTAAAATGGAATAAAAGGAGTATAAGTTATCTAAATATAGAAAAATGAATACTCATATTTAATATACGTTGAGCACATTGAACTGCAACTTCCAGGTTATCTCTTTTAAGTTAGTTGTATACTAAAGACATATATACAATTGTTGATCGCTATAATTTGTTTCATTAGACATGGACCGTTTGGTAGAGTGTATTAGTAAAAAGAATGCATGTGTTAACTTATTTTGTATTCTTTTTATTGCAATATATAACTAGAGCGCATTAGTTATACACTTTATTGTGTAGTAAAGATGTATATACTAAGACTGTGGAATTTTAGATATTCATAATGTGATAGGGTTTAATGCATGCATTAGCATAGTTAAAAGCCTAATTGCCTTTTAATTATTTTTTTTTTACATTTTCATCACCATAATTGTGGAAGATATCTTTGTAAATAATTACTTTTAAAAAATTATGCAATATATACTATTTTTAATACACCACATCAAACAATACTCCCTCCGTCCAAATTAGATGCACACTTTCTATTTTACACGATAATTAAGAAATCATTAATAGATTGATTAGTTTTTCTATCTTGCCCTTTGTTCATTTGTTCATATTAATTAGTCTCTTGGAAAAAAGAAATTTTGGATATTCAAAATTTGTTTAAATTTCCAATGGTCATGCTATTTGTATGGTAAAATAGAAAAAAAGTTAATTAATTTTATTCTGATTTAGTAAGTGATCAAGTAATATGAGATGATATATTTAGTAAGATGCTAGCTAATATGGGACAGAGGAAGTACTCCCTCCGTTCATCTTTACTTGACCCCTATACTATTTTAGGATGTCCAATAATACTTGTTCAGTTTATGAAATCAAGAGTTAATTTTACAGTTAGTTCCTAATTTACCCTTGTTATTAATTATGGTCATTTCCCTATTACATTTTTCAAGACATTGTATTAATTATAT
>JBCEWC010018327.1:0-12024 GCA_038996855.1 Solanum aculeatissimum
AATATTTAATAGATAGTAATTAGTATTTAGTAGAGAGAATTTAGAAATTGAGAGAATTGAAATTGGAGAGAATTTTTTATGGAAAAATATTTAAATGAGTGGGGGTATTTATAGTTGAAGAATTATATTAATTAGTGGTTAATAAAAAAAAAATAAAAAAAAAAGCCAAAATAGTCGTTTGGCAACGGCTAGCACGACTGCAAATATGTTTTGATCGTTGGGGGCCCCACACCCCAACAGTCCAATTAGAATTTAGTATTAAAATTAAAAAAAAATTTTTAACAGGAACCGGTAATACCGGTTCGGTACCAGACCGGAACCGGTAGATGCCGGTTCCGTTGCCTGCCTTAACTACGCCTACTCCTCCCAGCAAAGGCAGAGAGAATTTACCACTATGAAAGAAAGAAGAAGTTTACAATGCCCTAGAGTCCTCAACTAGATGCCCTATATATAGTTCCCAATTAATCTCAAACCTATAAGAGAAAGATTTTTCTAGCCCAACAAGGACAATATATTCTTTTTCCAAATCTATTAGGATAAGGGTTTCCTACATCAACAGGGATTGTGAGTTTCCTAAATAATACAAGGAAAAAATTCTAGACATAATTAATAAATTGTTAACAAATCTTTCCTTTTGCTTGAATTTCCTTCATCAATTGAAATAATGTCTCTCTGCCTTGCTCTTAGCCCTTTAAAGGGCTTCGTGAGTACTACATACACCAATCAAGTTTAGACAATGTCTAAACTTATTGATCGGGACTGCCTTGGTCATCATATCTGTTGGATTATCATGTGTAGACACTTTTTTCACATCAACAAATCCTTTAGATATATTATTTCAAATAAAATGATGTCTGACTATCATTTAATTCCTTGATAATGAACCAAGCTTCCCCGTTTTACTCTTTTGTAGAGACTCAATCTCTTCACTTATAGCACCAATCCATTGATCTTATTTTGAACTAGAAATAACTTCTCTATAGCTATTAGACTCAAGCACGTCAATGATTTTTGCAACAAGTAAAGCAAATTCTATAAAATTTGCATATCCAAAAAGATTTTCATTAACCATATTTGTAAATCTTTTTGGTGGGTTGATCACTCCCTTTTTTCTTCCTGTTGCAATGCTATATGATTGTTTTTGTACAGGTGCATCACCATTATCATCTTGGTTAAAGTCTTGCACCTCTTGCATTTCTGAACTATTGGGCTGAGCTAGTGGAGATTCAACTTCTAGCTTTATGCGGTCACTAACACCATGATTTGTTTCTGCTATTGCCTTTTCCTTCTAACTGTCCAGTGAGGCAAATTCACTGAATGTCACATCCCTGCTAATAATTAATCCTGAAGTTTTTTTATTTGTGCACCACAACCTATAACTTTTCACTCTAGTTGTATACTCTAGAAATATGCACTTTTTTGCCCTCGGTTCAAGCTTTTCACCCCTCACATGAACATAAGCAGGACAACCAAATACCCTTAAACTTGAATAATCAGCAGGTGAACTGGACCAAACCTCAAAAGGAGTTTTGAACTCAATAGCTGTGGATGGAGATCTATTGACCAAACAACAAGTTGTATTGATTTCTTCAGCCCAAAAAAATTTGCTAACACATGAGTGTGAAAGCATACTTCGTGCCCTATCACAAAGTGTCTTGTTCATACATTCTGCAACACTATTTTATTGTGGTGTTACAATACAAGTGTGGTGTCTCACTATGCCCTCTCTATTGCAGAAGTCATTGAACTCTCTGTTACAGAAGTCATTGAACTCTAAGTTGCCCAACCTATTGTTAGTTCGTGGACGCTTAACTTTTCTTTCGATTTGCCTCTCAACTATCGTCTTTCATTTAACAAATGTTGAAAATGCCTCATCTTTTGTTTTTAGAAAATACACCCATACTATTCTTGAGTAATCATCCATTAAATTCATAAAGTACCTGGCACCACTTTTAGAGGGAATTCTATTTGGACCCCACAAGTTTGAATGTATATAATCTAACTTGTCTTTGATCTTGTGTGTTCCCTTCTTGATGAACTTCACCCTTGTTTGCTTACCAAACACATACAATTCAAAGCTTGATTTTTGTAACCATCTAATAAATTCTGCTTGTTCAACAAAGACAATCCCTTGTCACTCATATGACTAAGTCTCAAGTGCCACAATTGAAACTGATTTAGATAACTTTTTCAAAAAGCTACAATCGCTTCCCCTTCAACTGCACTGGCTTGTAGATAATATAGTCTAGAATGAAGCTTGCCTTTCACGAGTACCATGGAGCCTTTACACACTTTAAGTGTCCCGTTCTCTGAGTGGAACTTATACCCTTGTTCATCCATAGTCGAAAGAGAAATTAAATTTCTCTTCATTCGAGGAACATGTCAACACTTAATATTTTTTACAATGCCATTAAACATTCTCAATCTGATGTTACCAATCCCCTTTACCTCTAATGAATTATCACCACCTAGGTAAACAGTCCATGTCATTTGTTTGTAAGTTGCAAATCAATTTTTGTGTAGACTCATGTGAAAATTTGTACCAGAATCAAGAACCCAAGAATTGTGCCTATGATTAGAACTCACAGCACAAACTTCTCCTACATAGTCACTGTCGTCAAAATTATTACCAGTGTCAACAATGTTTGCTGAGTAATCAACTTTCTGATTTTCTTTTTCCTTCTTCAGTTTAGGACAATCTCTTTTCTAATGACCTTTTTGCCTACACTCATAGCAGTTCTGCTTCCTTGCTTTAGATTTCGATCTGGTGTTAGACCTTTTTCTATTAAAGTTCTTTTGTTGTGTTTTTCCCCTACTCAAAAGACCTTCACCCTCCGTTCTGCTGTCCAAAAAGCTCTTCTTCAACTCTTTAGATTTTAGTGCATTACTAACATCATCAAGTGAGATACCGTCTTTCCCATATAGCAATGTATCGATAAAAGTATCGTAAGATGGTGGTAAAGAACATAACACGATTAAGGCCTGATCCTTACTTTCGATTTTGATATCTACATTCTTCAAGTCCATTATAATTGCATTAAACTCATCAAGGTAAGTTTTGCCCGGTGTATCTTTATTCATACGTAGATTGTATAACCTCTTTTTCAATTAGAGGTGGTTTATTAGCGATTTCTTAGAATGCAGATCTTCTAACTTCTTTCATGTTGTTGTTGTAGATTTCACTTCTACAATTTCCCGAATAACGCTATTTGTAATGCTCATGAATATCAAACTCAAAGACCTCTCATTCAATTATGCTTGTTTCGATTCTTTCGACTCTTTTGAAAAATCCTCCTCAATTGTCTTCCATAATTCTTGTAAAATCAATGACGATCTCATTCTAATCTTCCATAGACTAAAATTAGACCCCCTATCAAATTTCTCTATTTCATACTTTTTAGAAGATGATAAAGACATATTACCCCTTGATTATGTCTAGAAATCTCAATCAAGCTCTTATATCAATTGTTAGGACCGGCAGGAATCAGGTGACATGCGGAAGCTAGCAAAGCAAACCTCGAAAGACCATGAGTATGAAGATAAATGAGAAACATATCATAAAGAGACACAATAATTTAATGTAGTTCGGTCAACCAACCTATATCCATAAAAGGAGATGAGTAATCCACTATATAAAAGAGAGTACATAACATCGAGAGAAATAACCTCAACAATTCACTCGGAATACAAAGAGGTTCACACAAGTGTTAACATAACACTTGTGACTCACCATTTCTCTCCCTACACAAAATTCTCAAGCCATTATGGCTCCATTGTGAATGCTGCCAAGTTAGAAGGAGTGAGTCTCTATTTATAGAATCATAAACTTTTTCCTAGTTGAAAAAGGATTCGCCAAATATGGAGAAATTTTGTTTTTCTTTTCCTACTAGAAAAAGAATTCGCCAAATATGGAGAAATTTTGTTTTCCTTTTTGTAATAGAAAAACCCCAATTATATTAAGAAACTCAAGACAAATACCCAACATCAAGTTTCTAGGTATAGCATAACAGCCGACTCAATTGACAGTTTTTTCAAAGTCCCACATCTCATTGAATGCAGACCAAGACAATCCCTTCTACCCATCCTTGCACCAAACAACTATATAAGCAAATTGAGCTAGTGTGTTGGCCCAACCTAGGAGATTAAAGGATATAGCGTCCTCGGTCAAACTTGTTTGCTTTAGTGAGACTTTAAACTTTAGTGCTTGCTTTTCAAAGCTGCTTTGAAAATGTGTTTTATCTGCCGGGTCCATGTGTTGGGACAAGCGTGTGCTTGACAAAATCGGTACCAAAACAATAGATATGCTATTTTGTGAAGAATATCAAAAACTTTGTTTATAAGTGATGTATGGTCTGATGTTGAATACTTTTCTTCATTATCATGATAATGTTACTGGGGGCATATATAGCTTCCATAATATGTATATCTATGTTGTTGTAATATGTTAGGGGCCTTGTACACGCTGTCGTAGAATACCTTAGGGCATTATATATGTTGTCGGGTACTTGTTAGGGTGATAGGTTGATCTCCTTCACTGCCGTTTATGATAAGCTTTTGAGTATGGATTGAGTTTTGAGACATTTAGTGTCCTTTTTGAATATTTGTTTGGACTTATTAAACATTATATTATGGAATATATTCTTGTGCATATCATTATGTGTTCATTGTATAGTTGTATTTTCTCACACTAGTTCCAGGGTTATTAACATAGTGGGTCAAGGAACTTACTGGGTTATATTTATGTAGCTCATTCCTTAATTGCATGTCTATGTAGATACTATTGTGTAGGGTGAAACTAAGGGATGAAGAGTTTGTCCGTCTAGATTATATTGTTGAGGCGAGCCTACACATCGTTCGTGAAGTCTGACGCTTCAACTCTATCCATTTTATAGTGTTTATCTTCTTTTCTTAGAATTTGCATGCTCGACAGCTAAACTCATTCAACTCTATTAGATGCTCCATGGTTTTATTTTAGAATTTGAGCTAGAGAATTGATATTTGGTGATAGTTGAATCAATGGATTGATAATGGATTCTGTTGGATTTAATTATTCTCCTTTTATCAATTATTACTAATGTGTTTAGACTTGCATTTGATGCTTAGATAATTGGAGAAGCGTATGGATATTTGATTCACCATATGTGATGTTGGTGGATGTCAGTCACGCCTAGAGGATTTTTAGGATATGCCAAAAACTAACAATTCGCGACTCACAATGTTAGAGTATCTTTTAGCCTGGTATCTACAAAATCCGTTTGATCCATATTTTAGCATGTACACCTCATAATTTCCCCTTTGGCCTAGGTGTCATCCACCGGGCATCCGACATGGAATGGATTTAGGCTCCACTTCATTCACAACATGTAGATTCTATACAAAATCATTAACTGATCAACAAAACAAAGATGGAGATGGAATACTCTTCATCCTCTGATGTCACCGTAAAATCTTACTCTTATGGTAAGTCCTTCATAGGCTCCGAAATAACAGTTTTTTCAGACTCAAAGTCTTGACCTCCCCACTTGCGTAGGCGCTTTGCCGACTGCTTAACCTGCATTTTACATTTTCTTATTATTGCACAAGACATAATCATACTGAAAGGGAAGGTTCAACAAAAATCTGCAACAAACTAAGTATTGCTTCATCTGTAATTTTCAAGGAAAAGACGAGGAATAGAAAATGAAAGCTTCCCTTGTGAAACGACTTTCAAACAAATTTTGGACATGGAAACAAAAACCTTACATCGTCTATAGGATAATCAGGTTACAGAGAAGGGGCTGTTCATTCCAACCAAGAAAGAGTAAAATTAATTTGTTTTGGAGTTGAAGTACAAAAATCACCAACTGTTTCACTTACCTCTTTATTCCAATCAATTCTATAGAGTACAAATGAGAGTAGCAGTGTCTGTAAAGCAAGTCCTGCTATCATTCCTCCCCATAGTCCCTGCAAGATCAATTAAATTTCTGTCATAATTGCTTTAGGTTCAAAAAATTATGAGATGCTAAAACGAAGTGTTTCCTATAAAAAGATGCTTACAACTGCAGAATGTGATAAAACTTTGATATATATAACTTTTAGAATGAGAGTTTATTTACCATGACTCCAAGGTTAGCCACATAACCAAGCGTACATCCTAGAGGAATACCAAAAACATAGTAAGATCCCAAATTGATATAAGCCACTGAACCTTGCCATCCACCTCCAATAGCAACACCTGCAAAACTTTTGCTACAATAAGGACTACCAAGACGAAGACACGTTTAACCACAGAACGGTAAAATTGGAATTAAAGCAACACCTGATATTACAGGTTGAACACTGTTAAGAACCATGGTTATTCCGAGAAGCCAAGCAAGGTCAGCAACGGCTCGTTGCAAATCCTTGCTCTTTGTGAAAAGAATGGCCAGATGATTTCTTACTGCCAGTACTAATATCATGCAGAGTATCCCAATGAGGAGTGATTGAATCACTGTGATATATACACTATATTTGGTAGCCCTTGGACGCCCTAGCCCAAGCTCATTTGAGACTCGAACGCTGAGTGAGTGACGATGCATTAAACGTACCCAGAAAGTACATTTTTCTACAAGCATTTAGATTTAATTACCTTATGGCAGCATTGATTCCAATGAAAAACATTATTTCCCATCCATCAACATTCATGCTGAAAGACAACAAAGAAGGCAAAATGAACATTGATACATGTTTGATGAAGGAGCTCACGACATTTCATCTCATCTTTGCACAAAAATCAATCAATTACGCAGTTTGGCTAAACATTCAGTACTCTAAATAAAAGTTGTAGCTTCTTTGTCAGTAAAAGATTAAAAATCATTTTAACAGGCTTAAGCATTGTCACTTAACCATCCTACACTAAAATTGTTAATTACACATGAAAGAACATTGATAAGCAAACTGTAGAGAAATATAGCACAAGAAAAGTATAATTGGGAGACCTTCTGCTAGTCCAAGATCGTTAACTAAGATCGAAACACTAGAATAGAGAAGGAATATTTTCAAAAGAGAGTTTTGTCATGAAAGAAGGCTATTTGTATTAACTTCAATTTTGGTTTTTGTTTTTTTAGGGTTGGTTACAAATGCCTAATACCACCCCTATTTATAGTTGTGTAGAGATGATTCTAGATATATCTACAAAAAATATCTAAGTAATTTTTATCTACTAACTATCTAACAAGAATCTAGATTTTTCTATAATTTACTACAAATATCTTTCTAAAATATCTAATGCTCTATAATATTTAGATTTTTTCTAAATATAAATATAAAAGATATTATTCTACAAAATTCTAGAATTCTATAAAATATCTAGGATCTTTTATACCTCCAAGAAATCATCTTTATTTTTCACACAAACCCCAAATGAATTTTTCCCATCTGTCCAAGTCTTGTTAGACAGAGTTACTTGGTACTTTTGCTAATGGGAGATAACAGATTCTGGTGAAATAGCCGAGTGTGCACTAGTTAGCTGGACATTATCACACAAACGAAAAGAGAAAAAAGACACACAAACTCACCAAATAGAGAGGGATCCAACCGCAATAACTGCATCCTTGAGATGTCCAGTGAGGACAATAATACTCATCATGTACCAAGTTTCAAGGCATAACATAACAGCTGAGGAAATCGAGAGTCTAACAAATGCCCAAATGTCATTCAATGCAGACAAAGACCATCCCGTCCATCCATCCTTACACCAAACAACCATGTAGACAAATTGAGTTATTGCATTGGCCCAACCTGTAATATTAACGACTAACGCAGCCCCATTTATGCCCAAGTTGAATACATATATGAACAACCATAGCATAAGTGCATGGAGTAATAGAACCACAAAACCAATACAAGCCAACACACCAACTTTACTCTGTGCTTGCAGAAATTTCAAGGTGGGAATATTGATCGCCAACGAAAACAACTCAGGGATTGACAACAGGGTGAATTTTCCAGCAAGAACAGCTATATCATGTTGTTGGCCTAAAAGCTTAAGTAGTGGAGTTGCAAAGATATAAATTGGCAACAGAAGGAGTGTACTAAACATTAGAATAACCATCGATCGCTGTGTGTAAATCCCAAGCATATGTATTTGCCCAGCACCAAATGCCTGTCCACACAGTGTCTCTAGAGCACTCCCCATGCCCAACTACACAAATATTACAACAAATACCCAAATAAGAAACTTGCATTATAGAAACATTAAGGACTCATTTGGCCATGAATTTTTTTTTCCAATTTATTTGAAAATAAGTATTTGGCATTGAAAATTCCAAATACAATTTCAAAAACTACATTTAAACACAATTCTATGTTTAACTCCAACTTCAAAATTTTCAAATAAAGTAAAAAAAATATTAATAATAGCATGTAGTACCAAACATAATATAACTATTTATTTTTTAATAGAATATTTGATTGCATGTTTCACGTAAATTATTCAAGTTTGAAAAAAATAGATTGAAATTCTAAATATTCAATAGCAAAAGTAGGACGAAACACAATTCCAACTTCAAAAATTTGATTGCCATGTGGAAAGCGGAGGAACATAGAACAGGAACCATGAAGCCGAAAGATAAAGTGCCAATGATATTTTGAGCAACCGAAACCGCAGAGAGCTGTATTGGTCCAAGATGACCACAGAAAGCAACGGTAATGGAGTAGATTCCGTATTGACAAAGGATATTGAAAGCAATTGGGCCTCCAATCTTCCATAGCTTCACAGTCTCAATCCAGAAGATAGTCCACCATTGTTTCAGGCCATTAGCGGGTCGATAGTCACCGTCCAGCCCAATGAGCTGGTCGCCAGAGCCAAAGGGCGCTTCCATTAACTCCTAGTAGTAGGTGGACAAATAATACTCCTCCGTGTTTTGCTCTGTCTCTCTGCTCTCTATGGAAGGAAGTAAACAAGTAGTACCAAAAATTAGTATGTATGTGTAGTTTTTTTAAAAATAAATAGAATATAGAATATCTTTTATGCCACATGCTATGTTGGCAGAAGGAGCAACAGCTGGAAGATGAAGCGTCATCCATGTGGATTGAAACCATGCGAACAATGGAGGAGACACAGAGGGCTGCCACACATAGGCATAGGCGTCTGATGAAAGTACCAACATGGCGTTCTTGTAATGGAGCATGTCACACTTATATATATTAGATTTATGTGATTTTAGTTGGGGAATATTGAAAAATCATAATAATATAATTTATTATTTAGTAAAATAATTGTACCAAAAATAGATTTATAGTATAACTATAATATTTTAAATAATAGCACAAAATCTATATTTAAGTCGTCTTAAATATTATCCTAAGAAACTAATTTAGTGGTGTAAAATATTTCTCCAAAATTAAGTGAGCCTTCTCAAATTAAATAGATGAGATAGGAATCAACAAAATTAAATTATGCCAGCAAATTTTGGAAGATGAATTAAACAAAAAAAAGGGAAATTAAGCAATATAAAGAAGAGGCCAAAAAAGGAAAATGAATAAAGTAAGAAGAGAGTGAGAAATAGAGGTGAATTTAGGATTTTGAATTTTTGAGTGTTGGACTGAACAATAATATACATATTCTGCATGTTAAAAATAATTTTAAGAAAATACACCTTTTAGTAAGACTCAAACTTACATCCCTAAGGTGATAAACCTAAGCTTTAACCATTGACACCACAAACTAATTATTTCTAAGATTATCATACTTAATATTTATACCTTTTCTTATAAATAAATACACACACAAATATACATACATATATATATAATCAAGACACTGGGTGGCGTGGTGCTCCCTCTGAACTACATAGATCCACCCTCGATGAGAAAGGCGAGACATAGTAGCTTATTTCTTGGTGTATACTGCTGATGATTTTGAGGGATTATTTATGATTGAAAGAGTGGGTTTTAGACTTGACAGATGTTGGGACGTTAGTCTCCCAATCACAATATCAATTGCCACTATTTGCTAATATATACAAAAGAATTTTCTTTAGACAATGGTCAATTGTATTGGCACATGAAGCAACAGTCTTTATCAAAGAGATATTCGCTAACAAATTTTTTAGCTATTCAGTCTTAGAATCAACTAGCTTCAGAGTTATAAATTCTGACTTCATAGTTAATCTAGCAATGATCATTTATTTAGTTGATTTTCATGATATAGCACCAATAATTAAGGTGAACACAGATCTACTAGTGAATTTCATTTCATCTGAAGTAGTGATCTAATTTGCATCACATTGCTTTTCTAATATAGAAGGAAATTCGCTATACATGATACCAGAATTCATAGTTCCTCTCAAATATTTCATCAGTCTAATTAACACACATCAATACTCTTTATAGGGATTATGAGTATCTACTCAATCTACACAAAACACAGGCTAAGCTATATCAAATTTAGTAAGATACATTAAGTGTATCAGATTATCAATAATCTGGGTATATTTAAACTGAGCAACTCGGTCGGCCACCTTTATTTTTTTTCAATTGAGAGTTAGCATAATAAGGAGTGATTATAGGTATTATCTCAAAACATGCAAACTTTTTAAAAACTCTTTTCACATAATGTTCTCGTGACAACATTGTACTATTTTCACTTCTTATAATTTTAACTCTCAATATCATATTTACTTCACCCATATCTTTCAAATCAAAATTAATAGACAAAATTAATTTGATACTTTCACAATACTTAAATTTACACCAAAAATACGTATGTCATCATCATATAAGTATACTATCACATAATCTTTGTTTACATTTTAGTATAAATATATTTATCCACTTCAATAGAAGAAAAAGAGTATCGGAGTAAGACTTGATCTAATTTTTAATGTCACTATTTAGAATCTTGTTTAAGACCATAAAAAAAATTAATTAATTTACAAATTTTATTTTTTTGTCCAAGAATAATATATCCCTCAAGTCGAACCATATGGGTCTCTTCTAAATTACCATTTAAGAAAGTTCATTTTACATCATTTGATGAATCAAAAATTTGAGAATAGATGCTAAGACAATTCAAATTTGAATGTAGAAATTCTAGTCATTGGTGTAAATGTATCAAAATAATTAATATTTTATTTTTGAAAAATCTTTTGCTACTAATCAAGCTTTATATTTATCTATAGATCCATCGAGATTAAATTTTCTTGTGAAAATTCATTTACTATCGACAGATTTTTCACTAAGAGGTGAATCATTCAAATTTCACGTATTATTTTTCATGATAGAATTAATTTTTATTTTATTGCCTCTTTTCAAAATTGAGCATCAAAAGAAGATATAGTTTGAAAATAATTTAATGATTCATTGTCAACAAAAATAGTTTAAAAATCATTTTCAAAAGAAAAAATATTTTTTTCTAGGTCTTCTACTTCTTCTCAGTTCCTCAATATTAGAAATAGACTCACTATCTCTTTCAACAAGTGCATGACAAATTTATATTATGAATATATAATATTTTAAATAGTATAGCTCCTTCTCAATTCCTCAATATTAGAAACAAAAAAGAGCCTAAAATGCCCCTCAACTATTTAAAAACTACCCTCCATTCACCTTTCAGCCTCTAAATATCCCTAACATCATCCTTTTGACTCAAAAATATCCCGAACATTAACTTTTTGGCTCAAAAACATCTTTATTTCTAACACCCCATATTGTTTATGTAGCATTTTAATATATATATTTTGTGTATTGCTACATTTTATTTTGGTGCGTGGTTGGTTTCAACATTAGTGGATATTAACCACTTATCACATTAGTGGGCAATAACCCTTGTGGCCGTTAGTGGCCTTGCTCTTTACTGCATTAGGAGTTACTCCTTGGAGTTACTCCAAGGCATTTGTTGCCCCACTCTTCATTTTTTTCTTTATTCCTTCATTACACCTCTTATGTAACCTCTAGGCCTTTTATCTTCTCCTTTAATCCACCGTAATTACTTCTTATTCATTGCATGGAAGACTTCTTCAACTATAAATAGTGGAAGTCTTCATTTGTTTGGGTAGAGAAAGA
>JBCEWC010018328.1:0-12024 GCA_038996855.1 Solanum aculeatissimum
AACTCCTTTTCCAACTAGGATACTATAATACAATCCAATTCCAACTAGGAAACAACATACTATTCCTATTCCTATTTCTATTCTAAATAGGTCTATATACTCATATTCCTATTCTAACAGTTTTGTTCTTCAATTGTCTCATGTGTTATGTTTAGATTGAGTGAATGGGGCCTAAGAAATTGAATTAATCATACGCTTACAAGGGAAAATACTGGGAGAAAGTTGAAAAAAATGCTTTTGCAGGCACAACTGGTATCCTGGTCCTATTTTCTCTCATGTTCAATCTATTTCTACTCTAGGGTTCTTGGGAAAAATCCATAAATAGACTCTTAAAGTTTCACCAACTGTCAAATAGACACATAAACTATTCTTGTGACCCAATGTTATCAAAAGCAAAAAGCGCAAAAAAGCTCAAAGGTCCGTTCGAGGTTTAAGTGCAAATAAATTATGGGCTTTAATGAAAAAGGTGCAAAGGAGAAAAAATACAAATAGATATGTTTAGTTGAAGACTAATAATTAATTAATTATAAGTGTGCATGACAAATATATGCATAAAGAAATTGATAAAAATTATGATAAAGTGAAATATCAATTGTTTGGTGTCGCCTCTTCTAAAGAGGCTCATTGACAAGGAAAAGTATTCCTTAGAATCTTGATGATGAACTGAAGTGCACATTAAGTGAGGGCGAAGCACTCACGTTTTGAGCCTCACTTAAGCGCGCCTTTGACAACACTATTGTGACCAGATAGACACCTCTCATCGTAAGTGTACCTTATGTGCACCTGGGTCCGGAAGAACTCATGCGTGAGATATAATCTCTTCTAGCATGTTAGATGAACAAATAGAATTTTGACCGTCCGTGCTTTAGGCTACTTTGTTCCACAGTTCTATGATGTAGTAGCGGGCAGGGAAGATGGTGAAATTGGTACTCAAGAGCTTCGTGATGTTGGAAGGTGGAAATTGCTTGTCCTGTTTACGCCAATGAAAATTTCGATGGCAGCCACAAGCAGCAATTTTAGCAAAGTGGAGTCCATAGGAGAGGCGGTAGGGGGTAAGGCATGAATTCTCTGCAGCCATCCGTTGTGTGGCCACTAGCGACCCATGGTAAAGAGGAACCACGGATCCACTAAATTTTGTCATTGTAAATTATCTATGTTTTCCTGCTTCTTTGTCCTCCAAATGGTCGAAATTTGATCCAGCTATGCTGATGATAAGCTTGTCTCCAAATGTTGAAATTTCAGTGTTTATTTCCTTAACTTTTTCACCATTAGGATCTGGTAAGAAACAAAGTTGTTGCACTGGCGACCTGCCAAATTCATTTGTATGCAATAAAAATACATATTGTGAGAAATATTGAAGAAGAATATTGTCACGCCTCGAGCCTACCCCCTGAACGTGGCTGGCACTTGGAAACCATTTCTGGTCCCAAGCGAACCACTTGGCCTGGCTAACTTACTCAGTGGAAGATATTAACATCATAATGAATCAGAATGGGCTCAATATCATAGACTTAAGACATACAATAATAATACATACAACTTGACTCAAAGCTTTCAAACAACTCCAAGGAAATAACATGAACAATATCTTTCTAGTCTATGAAGCCTCTAAAGTACTGACTTTGAACTAGGTACCGGAGTAGGTTCATGACTACCTTAACTGAAGTAAATACAAAAGAAATAAAGACTCCTGAGTTCCTTTGGATGCAAAGAAGCCTCATAGACTGCTGATGGAAACTGTCTCACTGAATGTCTACTATTATGAGTACCTGAATCTGCATCATAAAATGATGCAGTGCCAAAGGGCGTCAGTACGTTGAATGTAAGGTATGTAAGATGACCAAAAAGTACTAAGAACAGGATACTCAACTTTAGAGCTAAACTCTGAGATAACTCAATTTATAAAAGTTTGTCATGCAAATAAAACATATGCTTTAAACACGTTTAAAAGTGCAACTCAATATAAAAGAAATACTTACTTTAATGCATTAATGAGCACAACAAAATATATAAAAATATAATATTTAAATGCTTAGTTCTGAAAATAGGTCAACTCAATTAAATATGCAACATAATATAAGGAAGCACTTTAATAAAGGAATAGTAAATCTCCATGTATAAAATAATAAACTTTACTTCATGGGGAGTTTCTCTAACCGATAACCACCCTATGAACCTCGTGATGATACAACGTCTTGCCCACGCTGCCAGACCCATCCTATACTTTGCTAGGGTAGGGGACGAAAACTAGGGGAGTGGATCCAACCTTAAACTGGGCCATCTCAGTGGCATGTGAGGAGTTGTACATCTAGTACAATCCTATCCTACGTTGGCTACGTAGTTTATGGGGTTAGAGTTATCTGAACTCGTACCCAAATTGGTACTCCATACTATTCCCAAAACAACTTTTATAATGCTCATAGCGTTAGGAGTAAAATTACTCAAAAATACTTTTTCAATTTTTTGGGACTTAGCCTAACCAACTTTTCTCTTTCTTTGACTGAAAGTTGTATCAATGCAATGTGTCTCAAAACATAAATTTACTACTCAGCTATCTTGTAAATACAAATGCTATAAATGCTTCTTGACCTCAACTCAATACTGTGGACATAATTGCTTTTCATGAAATATATAGGGTTCTTACCAATGCAACAGTAACTAAGTAATCTGGACTTAATAACCTAATTCAGTAGTCAAATCAGTAAAGACCATGATTTTTATCAAGAAAAATACATAAACAAGTATCTCAATGAAATTAACTAGTAATGGAGAAAACTTGATCTCAACTCATAAACTTGATCTTGGGTAGAGATTTGTAGTTAGAGATACTAAAACAAACGTAGGATAACTTTTGGAGGGTCTTACATACCTGGAGGAATTAGATTCTTGAAGAATTTGAAGAAGGCGTTGAAAAGCCCTAACTTTCTTCTCTTGAAACTACGTTATGAGTTTGGAGAATGTTTTTAGAGTTAATGAGTTGAAGGATTTCGTTTTAGGGTTTTAATTAGGTGAAAACTGACAAGTTTAGGCTTAAAGGTTTAGGGTTTTAATTAGGTGAAAACTGACAAATTTAGGCCTAAAAGGTGAGAAAGGTTGAAAATATCCTCCTTTAAAAATGCTGAATAAGTCGTCTACGAGATCATCTACGGCCCATAGAAACTTCTACGGTCCGCAAAAACTCATTCGTAAGTTTTTAGACGAGTTTCGGGGTCACTGGATCGATTCTACAAGCCCAAACCACGGCCCATAGAAGCATCTACGACCCGTAGTTGGGTCCGTATAGTTTGGGACCCAAAAATGGACTTGTAGGAGTCATTCCACGAGCTGACAGTACGGGTCGTATTTCAATCCACGACTCGTAAGTCAGGGTCGTAGAAACAACTCTGCACTGATAGTCTTTAGTAAAACAGTCATAACTTTTTACTCCAAATAAGGTGAAATCGGTGGCATTGGAAAGATAATTCAAATACCTTTCATTTGATAGGTCATAGGCCACCTAATTCTTTGTGTGCTGAGAGTTATGGTCATTTAAAGTTGATCCTTGCATAATCTAATGTGAAAAACTTAATCGACAGAGAAGTTTTGAACTTGACTAAGTACTAGAGGTCTCTTTTGAACCTAATCCACTTCTAATACACTTCACACATATAGGAATGAGCCTTAAAATATAGGGACAAATAAGGCATTACTAGGTTCCAGCTTATATACTAACGACGAAAAAAAATTCGGATCTTATGAATAGAGTTGTGAGGTTTTACAATATCTCCTCCTTGGGATCATTTGTCCTCGAATGAAGGTGAGAACAAGCTGGAAGAGAATGGGTTTACCCTTACTATTTTCTCTCTTATGAACTTTTCTACCAACAGCGATGGGACTAATTCATACTAAGAGTTTGAAAATTGTCCATGGCATATAAGATACGAATGATACGATATTAAACATAAGTCACACTCTATCCGAAGCTATTCAATATGGAACCTGGGTGCCTTGAGCATGACGTAAGGCTAGGAGTATGGTGCTTTGAATGATACCACTGATGGCCTTTAAGCCTAACAATGCTTCTCGACTATACTCTTCTTTCAACATATAATACTTCGTTAGTTGCAACTCATAGCTCCCAAAAGGATACATATCGCTACTAAAATCGAGGTCTAAGTCTAACAACATACTCTTACTTTGCTCAAGCCTAACCCTAAGTCGTAGGGTATTTCACATAAGATGATCATGCAAATCTTAACAAAAAAGTTTTATGTTCTATACCTTTATAAGAAATTTCATCCCAGGAGTACTACTAACTTCCACCACATTCAACAAACCTCGGTTCCTACTCAATAAGCACCTAAGGAATCATACACTCGTCTATGTGCCATAAACATCACATTCAAGCCTAATATTATAACCACTCCATGGACTCTAAGTAATCACTCTTCTTAGAATTTCTTGCCTTCTTATGTTTCTAGCCGACAACATATCAAGTCTTACTACCAAAAGTCAACTTAAATGCTCTCATCCGACTCTAAGTAACAACACCTTATCTTGCTCTTCCTTCCTACTTACAACTTTACCTTAGAACAACACATCATAACAAGAAACATCAACCTTCTCCTAGCTATCATTACTCGACTACTACCATCGGTATCACCATCAAAACTAAACAAAATCATTGGAGGGCTTAGAACGAGAGATCCAGATTATGATCGTTGAGAGATTTTCTTGATATAGGAATATACATTCCATGATATTACTTGTGAGTCACTGAGAGCAAGCCACAAATTCATGACACTGAGCATACGGTGGAACCTGAGTGCTTATATGAATAGATCCATATCATGAAGCTAATATCTGAAAATTTATGGAGTAAGATTGAGGTGAATGAACTAGAATCTTCATCTCTTATTCTGGGGGCTGAGCATAGCTGTGAATTTGTCTGAAATGTTAAAATGTATGAGCATAGATCATGGACATAACGCTGATATGCAACATGTCAATAGAGTATATAATGGTTGAGATTTGAGAAGATGCTAGAGTAGGAGTGGATTGATATACCACTAAAACTTCTTATGAATACATCACTTGACTTAGCTTCTTACCTTATCATCTCCCCCTTAGATCTGAGGCTAACACCCTAAGGCTATAAACTTATTCCGTTTTCCTCAAACTGGTCCATATTTATTTCACTCTAATACATAGAGAAATGATAATCTTGCGTCTAACGAACTCTCCCACTGTATGTACTAGGACTCTTTGTAGGACTTCTTTCTAAGGTGTTTCTCTTACCTTTATCCTTATTCTATAAAAGTCTTTCTATAGTTGCTACTAGTTGCTCGGACTCGGGTGCGGGTGTTCGATACTGGTGTGGATCTAGAGGTCGGATCCTTCATGATATAGTTTCTAAGACTCAAGGATATGGATCCATGTATGGATACGGGTGTGGGGATTTGCCTAAAAATAATCAAAATATCTAAAAATAAAGTGAATAAACCTAAATTATGAGAGATCATGTGGAGAACTTGAAGAGAATCCTGGAAGGAGATTGAAGGAAAAGGCGCGACATAGAAATTTTTATATAAAAGGCATTCCATTTTCTTCAATATCACGTTAGCTTTTGTATTGATTACAGAAATCATTAAAACCGTCCAAACTTTCCCTATCAATTTTGGTCAAAGTACCCAAAATCGGTTGATCAAATCGGACACGGATCCCACACCCATGTCGTGTCGACACGAGTGTGGCACCAAAAGTGAAGAGCCTGAGCAACTTAGGCTACTTGCATTGGCTTATAAGGTTACTCTATTTAACTCTTAGTAATTTGTCTTCTCCCTCCTAGCATACTATCAGTGCTTCTTTAAGTTTGCCTATCTATCTAACCGGAAGGTACTTGAACTGTATTTAAGAGATTCATTATAGCCTATATATGGTACCTTTATTCAAACTCTTAAGGACAATGAAGAGTGCTTACACCGGCTCACTTCACACTGGCAACTTGAATATACCATCTAGGCACACCTAGAAAATCATAACTTAATCAAAACCCTATCTTAACTATATATACTCTCTTTGATACACCTTTTTAAACCTCTCCTTACTTATTGACTTAGCCATAATTCATTGTTCTCATCTAAGAATCGTAATACCACACTTGTACCACTCATATTTACTGCTAGATAACATAATTTCTCACTTACTCCATGTCAAACCTATTAAATCAAATATCAACCTATCATCATCACCTTCATGTTGCCATCCCTCTTATCATGACACTTAACTCAAGTTCAAGCTTAGTATCTAGCACTAAACATGTATGGAAATATAATTTCTCATATACTATACGAACTTATGACCATTGAATAAAACTAAGGAATACTCACTCCTTAAGATCACCCAATAAGTAATCAACCTGTATCTTCTAGCTTACCTAGTTACAATCCATCGTCGTATTCTCCTCCATAACCTAAGTGCCACTTATCCTTTCACTATACATCACTGCCTAGTCAAACTAATAACCCTATGAATATCATGAGGCTCTCCTTCAAACTCATAAGCCTAGCTTAGATTTATCAACTCACAGTTACTCCACCCTTCCACTCAACACCTATACTTGGTCTTTACTAAATAATGACAAATCAACCTAAATTCCTTTCTGATTCAAGTGTAATCTAACTCATCCTGACTAATAACTTTTACTCTACTTTCTACCATGAAATCTAGAAGATGCTTAATATTCCTTAATCAAATCCTAACAGAGACTGACTTATCACCTCATTACTTATCTTATGGCTACATGCCTCAATCGACCATGATTTTTGCTTTGGATTTCTACGTCTTTTCTAGCTCTAGGATCATTTTGCAACTTATGGTTTAGAGACAAGAGTCTGAGAGTACATCTTACTTTTACTCGAGTGCACGGTTCATATGAAGAAGGATGCATTCTTTCAAATCAATAGACTTAGGCATACTAATTAGCTTCTCTCAAGTCTAGTGAAGTCTCTTTACTTTCTGAAGGCTTTATCTGAGAGTAGCTCATCAACAAGAATCAGAGCTTTATTGTTTCAACCATCTGGATTACGAGGGTAGTTGAATGGATCTGAGAAGCACATAAATCTGAATAAGTTTCTTATGGCACAACTCTATTGCACGATCTAGAGTATGAAAGAATGAGAGACATCTCCTAAATGCCCTGTAGCCTCCTGATTATAAGTGTGGTGCACAACACACCCATAAGCAAGATTCTACTAGACACGCCTTCATAGACACCCTAGGACACTTGAACTCTATGCTCTGATACCAAGTTTGTCATGCCACGAGCCTACCCCGGGACGTGGCCGGCACTCGAAAATCATTTTTGGTCCCAATCGAACCACTTGGCCTGGCTAACTTACTCAGCGGAAGATATTAACATCATAATGAATTAGAATGGGCTCAATATTCATGAACTTAGACATACAATAATAATATATACAACATGACTCAAAGCTTTCAAACAACTCCAAGGAAATAACATGAACAACATCTTTCTAGTCTATGAAGCCTCTAAAGTATTGACTTTGAACTAGGTACTGGAGTAGGCTCATGGCTACCTTAACTGAAGTAAATACAAAAGAAATAAAGACTCCTGAGCTCCTTTGGATGCAAAGAGGCCTCACTGACTGTTGATGGAAACTGCCTTACAGAATGTCTACTATTATGAGTACCTGAATCTGCATCATAAAACGATGCAATGCCAAAGGGCATCAGTACGTGGAATGTACGGTATGTAAGATAGTCAAAGACTACTAAGAACAGGATACTCAACTTTAGAACTAAACCCTGAGATAACTCAATTTATAAAAGTATGTCATGCAAGTAAAACATGTGTTAAACACGTTTAAAAGTGAAACTCAATATAAAAGAAATACTACTTTAATGCATTAATGAGCACAACAAAATATATAAATATATAATATTCAAATGCTTAGTTCTGAAAATAGCTCAACCCAATTAAATATGCAACATAATATAAGGAAGCACTTTAATAAAGGAATAGTAAGTCTCCGTGTATAAAATAATAAACTTTACTTCTTGGGGAGTTTCTCTAGTTGACAGCCATCACTATGAGCCTCGTGATGATACGTCTTTGCCACACTGCTAAAGCCATCCCATATTTTGCCTGGGTAGGGGACGAAAACCAGGAGAGTGGATCCATCCCAAAACTGGGCCATCTCAGTGGCATGTGAGGAGTTGTACATCTGCTACAATCCTATCCTATGCTGGTTACGTAATTTATGGGGTTAGAGTTATATGAACTCGTACCCAAATTGGTACTCAATACGACTCTCAAAATAACTTTTATAATGCTCATAACTTTAGGAGTAAAATTACTCAAAAATACTTTTTCAATATTTTGGGACTTAGCCCAACCTTAGCTTTTCTGAACTTGTCTCTTTTCTTTGACTAAAAGTTGTATCAATGCATTGTGTCTCAAAACATAATTTTACTACTCAACTATCTTGTAAATACAAATGCTTTAAATGCTTCTTGAACTCAACTCAATACTGTGGACATAATAGTTTTCATGAAATATATAGGGTTCTTACCAATGCAATAGTAACTAAGTAATCTGGACTTAATAACCTAATTCAGTAGTCAAATCAGTAAAGACCATGACTTTTGTCAAGAAAAATATATAAACAAGTATCTCAATGAAATTAACTAATAATGGAGAAAACTTGATCTCAACTCATAACTTGATCTTGGGTAGAGATTAGTAGTTAGAGATACTAAAACAAATGTAGGATAACTTTTGGAGGGCCTTACATACCTCGAGGAATTAGATTCTTGAAGAATTTGAAGAAGGTGTTGAAAAGCCCTAGCTTTCTCCTCTTGAAACTACATTCTGAGTTTGGAGAATGTTTTTAGAGTTAATGAGTTGAAGGATTTAGTTTTAGGGTTTTAATTAGGTGAAAACTGACAAGTTTAGGCTTAAAGGGTGAGAAAGGACGAAAATATCCTCCTTTAAAAATGTTGATTAAGTCATCAACGAGACCATCTACGGCCCGTAGAAACTTTTACGGTCCGTAGAAACTCATTCGTAAGTTTTTAGATGAGTTTCGAGTTCATTGGATCGATTCTACGAGCCCAAACCATGACCCGTAGAAGCATCTACTACCCATAGTTGGGTCCATAGAGTTTGGGACCTAAAAATGGGCTTGTAGGAGTCAGTCATTCCACAAGCTGACAGTACGGGTCGTATTTCAATCCACAACCCGTAAGTCAGGGTCGTAGAAACAACTCTGCACTGACAGTCTTTAGTAAAACGGTCATAACCTTTTACTCCGAACTCGAAATAAGGTGAAATCGGTGGCGTTGGAAAGATAATTCAAATACCTTTCATTTGATAGGTCATAGGCCACCTAATTCTCTGTGTGCTGAGAGTTATGGTCATTTAAAGTTGACCCTTGCATAATCTAATGCAAAAAACTTAATCGATAGAAAAGTTTTGAACTTGACTAAGTACTAGAGGTCTCTTCTGAACCTAATCCACTTCTAATACACTTCACACATATAGGAATGAGCCTTAAAATATAGGGACAAGTAAGACATTACTAGGTTCAAGCTTGTATACTAATGACAAAAAAAAAATTCGGCTCCTCTTAATAGAGTTGTGGGGTTTTACAAATATTATTGAATTGTTTTCTCTACATTATTACATTGAGACCCTATTTATAGTTAGTATATTAGATTCCTTTTCCTATTAGGATACTATAATACAATCCTTTTTCAAGTAGGATTCGATATACTATTGTTATTCCTATTCCTATTCTAAGTACGATTATAGATATTATTCTTTTTCCTATTCATATTCTAACACTCCGCCTCAAGCTGGTTCATACAAGTCATATGTACCTAGCTTGTTACGAATGTAATTAATATGATGACCGATGAAGAGCTTGGTAAGATATCTGCAAGTTGATCACTCGACTTCACAAAATTGACAATCAATCTCAATGTGTTTAATCTTCTAATGAAATACTGAAGTTGATGCATAATGCCAATCAATCTCTATGTTCAACTGGAGAATGACAATATGAATCATCTCAAAATTGCTCCAAGAAAGTCACTTTAAAACTGGTCGGAACTTGCTCATGTGCCGAATTATTAGATTTGATGGCCAAAAGTGGTCACAAATTGAGAAATAAAATTATATGGGTAGGGTCGGACTGATGACTCGACCCTACGGGAAAATAATAATTATATAGGTAGGATAATATTGACGGCATGACCCTACTGAAAAAGAGAAATTGTATGGATAGGGTCGGAATGATGACATGACCTTATAAAGAAAAAATTATATGGGTAAGGTTGGAATGATGATACAACCCTACACAAATCAAATTTGAGAAAATAGTCACCGGAAAGATGGCACAGTGCTACATAAATTAAATATGAAAAAATAATCATCGGAAGGATGGCACGGTGCTACATAAATTGAATGTGAGAAAGTAGTTATTGAAAAGATGCACAGTGCTACGCAAATTAGATATGAGAAAATAGTCACCAAAAAGATATACGGTGACCCAATTTTTGCTAATACAATCATTGGTCAGACGGGCGGCATATATGGGTCATAGCCACCCGCCGGCAGCGGAAGCTCTTTGATTTTCTACCAGGATCATAGAAGCTGTGATACCATGTGAGAAATGTTGAAGAAGAATATTATTGAATTGTTTTCTCTACATTTTTACATTGAAATCCTATTTATAAATACTATATTAGATTCCTTTTCCAACTAGAATACTATAATACAATCCTTTTCCAAGTAGGATTCTATATACTATTGTTATTCCTATTCCTATTATAAGTAGGATTGTGGATATTATTCTTGTTCCTATTCATATTCTAACACATAAACATTTTTCATTTTTGCATATTCCCGTAGATTTCTTTGTGTACATGACTAAGTTTACTCGTCTATGGCTAAATATTTTTGAAACTTCTAAAAATACAAGAAGTGGTGGCGGCTTTACTGCGAGGGGCATTTGAGCTGAAATAGAGGGGTATAAGGTTAAAGAAAGAAATTCACTATGCTGTTCAGTTGGAAATGCATTTGAATAACATCAAATATTTTCAGATTTAAAGGTAACACACGTGTGGTGCTAGGTGAGACTTGGGTGTCCAAGAGACGCACCTATGCCAAGTAGATGTGTCTAAATGTTTGCTTATAAAGTTAAAGTGTCTATCTAGCAGTTGGTGGCAACTTACTATCTATGTGTGTGGCTTTTTCATTATGAATTGTGAGAAAAATCAGTTTTCTAAGTCTAATCCATTCTACTGATGCTTGTCCTCGCAAAATAATCACCTAGTGCTTAAACATCAAACCACTTTTTGTAGTAATTAAACTTTTTTAATCTTTTGCGTGCATTTGATTGATCATAGATTTGTCCCGAGCAAGAGCATACATGTTTGAATTGATCTATTCTTGTGCAGACTAAAGGTGACATTGGGGATGCATTCCAAAAAATTTTGCTGGAGAAAGTCCAATTTGAGCCACCTGTGAGTAGTGCCTTTACTGTAATGATCTAAGACTTTCTGAAGAACTAACTTGAGACCAGAGTTACTTTTCTTTTTGACTTGTTTCAACTCCGTTGTCCATTCATTGCTACATTTCCGGTTACCAGAACAGGAGCAATGACGTCCGCTCTAATCACTAATGTAGTGTTCACTAATTGAACACTATTAACGGTTTTTCAATACTGAAAGTAGAAATGGGGATATGTGATACTACATAGGGGTGGGCAAAAAAACCGGAAAACCGAACCGAACCGAACTAATTCGGTTTTTCGGTGTCAGTTTTTCGGTTCGATTTCGGTTTTTTTTTTTTCGGTTCTTCGGTTCGGTTCTCGGTGTAAGGGTCCCGAAATCGCGGTGCACCGAAAAACCGAAATTTTATATAATTTTTTAAAAAAAAAATTTTATATATATATTAGACCAAAAAAATAAAATTATATATATATAAATCAATTAGCAATTAAATCATTCATGAAACAA
>JBCEWC010018329.1:0-12023 GCA_038996855.1 Solanum aculeatissimum
GCTCAAAAGCCAACAAGAGTTTCCAAAAGCCATTTTCCAAGACCAATGCAATAGAAGTAGCTCATCTACATAGCATAGCATATCATGCGTTATCATAACACATCATATCATACCATATCATAATGGTGTAAATACCCATAATTTCTCAAGGACCATAACATAGACTTTATGTGATCACATTTAGCCAATTCTCATAACATATCATAACATGAGGGCCTAGCCCTTATCAAGAGTTTTATCATAACAAACCTTTCATGCTCATGAATGCAATCATGAATGATCAAGAGTAGCATGGGTATGGGATATCATCATTTAAATCATCAATACAAGAAATTCATATGCAAAGCATAGTGAAATCATCAATTTAAAACAAAATCATCAATACCCATACTTGAATTGAAGAACTAAGGGGACACGCATTTTTGAAACATCATAAAATCAATGGAAATCATCAATAAGGGCTCAATCCACCTTGAAATCAATAAATTAACACATCCAACACTTTAATTGAAGCAAAATATTCATAAATTAAAAGACCCAATTTCAATGGAAGTCAAAATTCATCAAAATTAAAAAGAGGAGTTTTAGGTCTTCATGGTTGAAAGAGTAACTATGAATCAATCCCACATACCTTTAATTACTCAAGAAGAATAAGAAGAATCTGAAGAAGAATCTAATTTCCCCAAGTTCCCAAGCTTGTCTTCTATGGAGATTGAGAGAAAATTGAGAGAACAGTTTGGAGAGATTTAAGAGATTGGATGAACTAGGGCAATTAGGGTTCAATTTAGGGGTTTTAGGAGAGTTTAGAAAGACTAAAATGACCCTAAGATCATTTAAAATTACAATTATATGATTAATGAAATGGATAAAATAATTGGGAACTGGAGTCGCAAAACATCTATACAAACCGTATAATGGTCCACGGTCCGTGAACTCAAACGTGTGGATACACTTGGTCATGCCCTTGGCTTGCAAACCTTCAAAACTTTATGGACCACTTCACGGACTGGCTCACGGGTCGTGAGGTATCACACGGATCGTGAAGTGGTCCATAGTACCTTACTTGGCTCGAAGTCCTGGCCCAGGGTCCAAGCAACTCTGTAGACAACTCCACGGGTGCCCTCACGAACCGTGAGGCATCACACGGACCGTGAAGTGGTCTGTGGAGCCTTACTTAGTTTCGGGCCTTGGTCCATCACATAGCCCACTTTCTGGATCTATCCACGAACAGGCTCACGGGTCGTGAACCCCCACACGGTACGTGGTCCATCTGTGTGGCCCTGCCTTAGCCAACTTTGTCCCTCCCTTTCCAAAATGCTTTCGGGCATAGACAATCCCACCGTAATGGCCATAACTTCCACATACAAACTCCGATTTGAGTGAAACTAATTGCGTTGAAAAGATAACTTGAAGAGCTTTATTTTGATAGGTCATAGTCCACACAGTTCATCGCGTACCAAAAGATAAAGCCATTAAAAGTCAGTACTCTCCATAAAATGTCAAGACAACTTAACCAACGTGATTCCTTTGGACATGGCCACATAAGTAAGCCCCGTGATGGTCACTAATCAACCAAAACAGGTTCCAATAGACCTTAACCAACCACTATGAAGTTCAGAAATTTTTGGGTCATTACATTCTATCTACGATCAATCCTATTAATCATAAAACCATTTCCATAAACCCAAGAAGTTTCCAACTTCTTAGACATAGGTCCATAAGACCTTCCTATGGTCCTGATCTCATCCATGAGTCGTGGATCAGCTCATATGACCAAGTTAGTTTTAAAATGTCTCAACTTTTCTTTTCCCAGGCTATTTCAACATGAGGGGTGTTACAAATTTACAAGATGCAAGAGCTCAATAAGAACAATGAAGTACACAAAGAAAGAGCAACTCTGCTATTCCTAGTGTGCTCGACGAGAGCCTAACCAAAAACACTCACTCAATATGTGTAGAAACCCTCAAACTTTCTTCTCAAGAAAGATTGGATATATATACTCAATATCAACAGTATATGGAGAACTTTTATTCGCTAGACAACTACTGCAGAGCAAGCATACACACACCAACAATAATAGAATTACTAGTGTATTGTTTGTCGAGTGTTGCTTTCAGGTTCACAACACATATGAGATTAGGTCCCTCATCAGTTCCCATGATTTGTTAAATCATAAAAACTTCATAATATCAATAATTTACCCAATAGTTTTCACGTAAAAATTCCTTTGAAAACTACCTACCCTGAGCTCCAAAATATCAAAAATAGTGAAAATTGGCTAAAACTTGAGTAAACACTATTCAGGCTAATTTGCATATCTCAATCAGGGACTACTTACCTCAGGGATCATGGAACACAAGAATAATGTACATCTCAATTGTAGGAGGAAGTCTGGGAATGCAAAGAACATAATGGGAAGGCATCATCGCGGATCCACCTTCGTGATTAGGTAGAAAAAAAGCATGGGTACTTTGTGAACACATACCATAGGGCCGCGAACACAAAAGGATACCCACCTGCATTTGGACACAACACACCTATAAAATACCAAGTCATAGAATGGACCATCGGGATTCATTTGCAACTCTGACAAATAATATATTCTACATTACTAAATTTGATGTTCCAAACTCAATGGATCCACCGAGAATCAAATTTGAAGCTTACTTGGCCCTGAATCCATTTAGTCACAACTAAACTATCTTAAGGCTCAAAAAGACCAATACATCCTCAAAACTCTCAAAAATTGTGGTGAAGTCTCTCTTAGGCCTAAAATCACCTCTTAAGACCAACAAAATCATTAGAAATCCAATCCAAGCGTTCAAACTCTGAAAGTTGACCAAAGTCAAATCTTATTTCATTTTAACTCAAACTTCTAACTTAAGATCTCAATTTCATAAAACAACCCCAAAATACAAAATGATAATGTTCCTAGACCAAATTTCATATTCTAGAGCTGATGGAACTAATAAAATTTCATTCTGAGACTCGTAACTTAGATTGGTGCCAAAAACCTCTTTTGAATGACTAAAACTCCAAAATTAATTCCAGAATCTAATCAAATAAGACTCAAAGCAACTATGAAAGGAGTAATATGATAATCTTTTTAAAAGTGACCTTTAAGGTCATTATAGGAAGAAATGTGAAGATAATGAATTGTTTTGCCTGGTCACATGATATTATTATAGATTGCACATGAAAATAAAAAATAAAGTATTGGTAAATTCTTATCTCTGTAATATTTCATATTTAAGGTGGTTGATATAAAGTCTATCATGTATTAGATTCATGAGTTACAAATCTTAGTTTCAAAACAAAGTGCTTGAAGTGAAAATTCCTAATGCACTTTAAATAGATGGAGTTCTCTCAAAACTGTCTTTGTCATGGAATAATTATAGAAAGAAAATCCTACATTCTACTAACAAATATTCAACTTATCTTTAAATTGAATGTCAGACTCGTGTTAGAGATTCTTTAATAGAATCTAGTTCCATAATTAATAATGTTAGTCAGAATAATTTAGGAAGCAAAAAAAAAAGTCTAAAAGTTTTCAGGAAGTCACTTAACAAAAGAGAAAGAACATGAATTGTTACCATTAGGGAAAGATTCCATTAATGATGAAATGAATTCATTAATATCAAACAATACTTGGATATTCATTGATTCGCCTCAAAGATCTAAACTTATAGGTAGTAAGTAGGTATTTAAGAAGAAATATAACACAAACAGTTCTAGACAAACTTTCAAAGCAAGATTAGTTGCAAAATATTTTACAATAAAAGAAGGCATTGACCACTTTGATACATATGCTTGGGTAGCAAGAATAACTACTATTAGAGTAGTATTGCCTTTGGCATCTATATATAATTTGTGTGTACACCAGATTGATGTTAAAGTTACTTTTCTTAATTGAGATTTAAGTAAATAAATCTATATGAAACAACCTAAAGGATTTATTCTGCTTGGTAATGAACATAAAGTTTGTAAGCATATAAAGCCTCTCTATGATCTGAAATAAGCACCAAAAAAATGGCATGAAAAATTTGGTAATGTAATATTATCAAATGAATTTATATTGAACACTGCTGACAAATGTATTTATTCAAAATTCATAAAATATTATAGAATTATTATTTATCTTTATGTTGATGGACATTTTGATTTTTGGTACAAATATACTTGAAATTTCTAAAATGAAAAGTATCCATTTTCAGTCTTTAAAATGAAAGATTTGAATAAAGTAGATACTACTTTAGGTATTAAAGTCAAAAGAAACAACAAAAGGGTGATATTATCACAAGCATACAATATTGATAAGACACTAGTCAAATTCAATAATTTGGACATAGAGGAATCAAAAAACCCATATGATTCAAGTATAAAGCTTACAAACAATACTGGAAGAATATTGATTTAGTTAGAGTATGCAAGTGCAATTGACAGTATTGTGTATGCTATGTACTGTACTAGGCTTGATATATCATTTGTCGTTGGTAAACTTTCAAGGTATATAAGTAGTCCAAGAAATATTCAATTGAAAGTTGTAATTAGAGTACTTGAAGAAAATAATATTTGATAATTTTTTATTGTGATTTTTCTACCGTATTAGAAGGATATTTTGATGCAAGTTGGATCAGAAATACAAGTGATAATAAAGATACTTTAGGTTGGATATTAACTTTTAATGGTAGTTCCATTAGTTGGGCATCCAAGAAACAAACCTGTATTTCTCATTCCACCATGGAATATGAATTCATTGCATTAGCAACTACTGGAAAGGAATTGGAATGTCTAAGAAACATGTTACTTCATATAAAGTGTTGGCCACAACCTAGCTTGTCATTTTCATATTCTGTGATAGTGAGACAATATTTACATAGCTCATAATAAAATCTATAATGGGAATTAAGACATATAAGCTTAAGCATGCTTATATAAGAGAATTAGTTACTAGCGGAACTATAATTATAGTATATATGAGATCAAATAAGAATTTGACCGATCCACTTACAAAAATATTAAATAGAGATTCAGTACAATAAATATCAAAGGAATGGAGCAAAACCTCTTAAACAAAAGGAGTTTAGAGGTTCAATAGGTAATAACAACCTATTTGTGTTGTTTCATGTATGTGCATGATTTCCTTGTTTAAGCCCTTGACTTTCATGTACTATTTATTGTTACGAAAGGAGTTTAGAAGTTGTTAAATATTTATAATGATAGGGACATAATAACAAATTTCAAAGTTCATACTGTTACAATAAAGAGGGTGAAGTAATACTTAATAAATCTAGAAAATATCTATAGTAACATGGACATAATTGTTTTTCCTATATGAATATTGAGGTGATGTGTAATGACGTCGAAGGTTATTTTTAATATTTTTGATCACATTACCATCTTATCCTTTTTGAAAATTTCCTTGGATCATTTTTTATTGAGTCTAAAAGTCACATTTTGAAAATCTTGTAAAACATTGGAGTTTTGACAAAGAATGAGTTTTTAAAGGCTTAAAGTTGGAAATTTTGAGTTTTGAGATTATTTTGAGTTTTGAGTATTGAAATTTGATTATGACGACTCCATCAGTTCTGGAATGTCGAAGTTAGTCTAGAAGAACTTACAGAACTTAATTTAGAGTTAGAACGAAGATTTTAAATCTAAAGTTCCGTATTTAGTTAATTTTGGATCATATGTTTGACTTTGGTCAACATTCAGAGTGCGGGAGCTTGAATCAAAATTTTGTCAGTTCCAGTGGTTCCGGGTGATAAACCTAATACTAGAAATAGCTTTGTTGAGATTTTTAGAGCTTTTGAGAATATTTTGACTTTGAGTCTGAAACTAGTTCAAACGATCTTTCTAGGGTTTTGGGCCAATGAGGTTTCGAATTCAAATTATGACAGTACTATTGAGTCTAGAACGTCATTTATAGTAGGGTTCCATGTTTGGTTCATGTTCACAGGGTTTTAAATGAACCCCGAGGGTTCATATTGTGATTTTTCCAAGCTGAGAATTTATAATTTTTTACTGTTTCTGGTGCAAATGCTAATGTTCTCCATGTTCGTGGAGCTTTAAGGTGCCATACCTCCGTGTTCGTGGGGTGGGACACTGCATTTGTGAAGGGTCATTTAAGTGACCTCCGCGTTCGTGGAGGCTTGCACAGTCATGATCTCCGCGTTTGCAGAGTGTAAGTTTGTACCTGAACAGTGCCCAATTTTAAATGATGGGTTTGCCTCATTTACTCTATTTTTAATGTTCCAAGATCCATTTTCAAAATATTCTTCAAGTTATTCAAGGAAAATCGATTGGGTAACTATTCTCTAGCCCATTTCTTCAATTTTCATTGATTAAATTGTGTTTTAACTTATAGTTTTGGGATTTTAATTGAGCAATTTGGGGATTTTTTAGACTTTGATTTATAATCTTAAATAAATTGATGATTTCTCCCTCATTTTAACTCCATTTTCAAAATGGTTTTCACCCTTGAACTCCTTATTTCTTGTGAAACATTTCAATTAGAAATTTTTAGATTCTGACTACTTTTTTTGGCATGGGATTTTTATCCATTTACCCTTTTCATCCAAATTGATTAATTTTAGTGTCATTAGATTTGTTATGTGATTGTGATGCTATATTTGAATAGATTTGGTGATTTAGAGTATCGTAGGAATGTGAGAGCTTTTGATTTGACTTGATTTGAGATTTTATCTAAGACAAGTGGACTTCTAACCTTTTGTTAAGTATGATTGAACCTTGTATGATCCTATGTGAATGTAATTGGGTACGTTGAGGTAGAGTTGTATCATCTTAGGCTTTGATCATGAAATTTGATTTGAGCAATTGTTCATATAGTGATTTCTTGGCTCGTGGGTTAATTGTGGATTCATAATATATATAATCTTGTGAGTTGTTTAATATTGATGTTGAGATGAATCTTATATTGTGATACAATTGATATGATATTAAGACATTGGTGATATTGATACTTTGATAATATTAAAATCATTATGTTGTTAACATTGTGAAATCATTGAGATCATGCACATTTCATCCTCTGTTATATGTTTATTTGATATTTGTGATGGTTATAATAGAGAGATGAGTAAGGTAACATGTGGGTTTATTCCAAGGTATCTACCAATCGATGTTAGCTGAGGTTTCTACTAACAAGCCGAGGTAATATGTTTGATATTGGGTTCGAGGTCATTTTTAGATGGGTTCGACATTTTTCAGATGGATGAGCATTGGTCGAGGTATTTGTCAACAATGTTCACGTATACATGATCCATGTGTGGCCCCCATAGATTCCTCTTTGATGCAATCGATGGATGTATATCTTAGGACAGACATGCATCACAATTATGTGATATTGCGTCATATTATTTATATCGCATGCTATCCACTCCATCTTATATCATACCTCTATTAATATTACTACTGCATTGCTTATGAGATTGTATACTTATTATATCATTGACTTGAGTAACTATTGAATATATTTATATAAATATGTGTATTGAGATATTATTTCAGGTGATGAGTATATTTATATTATTGTGGATCATATATTATATTGTGCTGGGGCTTTTCTGAGTGCAGGATTGTAGTTCAATGGTTTGTGGTTGGTAATTAAAGAGTACTTATGTTCTTCATTGATTTACTTTAGGATAGTTCTATTTTGCTGAGTACCCTGTTATTTGGTGCTCACCTCTTGCTACAGTTTTATAGGTTGTGAGCCTTGTCCCTCTTACTAGATTTTCTTCATTGTAGGATTGAGCTTCCAGATTATTCGTGAGGTAGTTTCTCATATCTTCAACAGACCTTTAAGGAATCTATTATTGTGTTTTGTTTTATTTGAGAACTAGACATTTGAGACATGTATTTCATTTGAGTATTCTATATTTAAAGGCTTGTACATGTGACACCAGTTCTAGGAAGGTTGTAGTTTTGATTTCTTATGCATATCTATCTAATTAGACTGACTGTCTTTCGCTTCTATCGTTATGTTAAATTTTTAGGGTTGACTTACCTTAGTGGGTTAGGTGAGTGCGATCACACCTGGATTTTAGGTCGTGACAATTTGGTATCAAAGACCCAAGTTCATAGGTCTCACATGTGTATGAGCCCAGTCTAGTAGAGTCTTGAGGATCAGCACAGAGACATCCATTAATTATCCTATAGAGTCTATGAAGTCTCTTAGGAAACTATCTTTTACTTCATTCTAATCAATTCGTGTGTGGTCTTTGTTTGAATGTTGAGTGTTCATGTGTCCTATTGACAAATGGCGAGAACTAGAGCTACTACTTCTATAAGATGGGGGAGGTAGCCCCTGATGTTGCTTTTGAGACACTAACTAGGGTAAGGGCCATGCAAGAGGATGAGCTAGAGGTTAATACCGAGGAGCCACACCGATAAGAGATAATGAGCGGGGTGTCTCCCTCAAGCTAGCCATGGATCCTAGACAAGAGCAGGTTCCTTATAAGTTTGCTGCAGTACCACTACTTAGGATACATTATTGAGAGTGTTGGGTGTACTTGAGACTTTGGGGCAGTTAGGTAGCTCAACTAATACATTTGACACATCACAGACTTAAGTTAGGGTTTAACCTCAGGATCAGCAGTAGGCCTCTAAGGCCCAAGTCCAAGTGGAGTAGCCACTAGAAAAACCGATTATTGAGCTTCCACTAGTAGATGCCTTTACTAATAATGAGCAGCATAAGTATGAGAGGTTTAGAAAGATGGACCCACCTCAGTTTCAGGGTGGGAAGACTGAGGAGGCTCACGAGTTCTTGATTATTTGTAGAGAGCTACTTGATGTTATGGGACTAGCAAAGACGCGTGGTGTGAGATATGTTACTCTTTAACTCTGTGGTTAGTTAGGGAGTAGTGGAGGACTTATACAGTATCCCTTCAAGTTGGGTCTCCTCAGATAACTTGGGAGATGGTTTCTAGTGCCTTTTATGATCAGTTTGTTCCTTGGAGTGTTTTTGAGGAGAGTCATATAAGGTTAGAGAGTTATAGGTAGGGCACCATGACCAATTCAGAGTATGAGCTTCACTTTTGTTAATTGGCCCATCATGCTACAACTATTATTTCCATCGAGGATAAAGTTTGCCAAGGGCTAATTTTTCCTATTAGACATCCAGTATTTTGGGTATCTAGATATGAAGTTTCTTTCCAGTCGGTGATTAGTGTCACCAAGGTGTCGAATTTAATGCAGAGGGGAGTTTGGGGATCCCAAAAGGGTCCGTACATTGGGATAGTACAGATGCCTTATTGGGGGTAGAGGTATGACACGAGGAGGTGATTTATTTTAGCACTGTGTGGTTTATGTAGCCTTTCAAACTTCATAGGGAGGGTGAGGACCTCATGATTTTTATAGTTTAGGTCAGAGTTCATCCAGTTCCTAGTAGAGGCCTACAGGCCAGGGAGACTACAACATCCCTCCTTCTCCTTCACAACATTGGTCCACCCCTATATGTTACTTTGGGTATGGATCTCCTAATCATATTATGTGATAGAGCCTTAGGCAGATCCATTCTAGGCCTTACTATTCATACTCTGCAACACCGGTTAGAGATCTGGCACCACTAGCCAGTGGTTCAGCCCCGTAGACTAGGGGTCGGGGTAAAGGTCAGATTGATAGAGGTGGACGTACCATGGTAGAGGATCAGGTGATATTTCCACTCATTTTGGTGGTAAAGGGGAAGCTTCTACAAGTGGAGGTCAAAGTGGCCATTGTTATGCCTTCCCAGGTAGACCCGAGGATGAGGCCTCTAATATTGTGATCACAAGTATTATTCTAATTTTCCATCACCTTGCATCAGTGTTATTTGATACTGGCTATACTTATTCATGTGTCTGCTTATTCTCCTTGAGGTTTGAGTTGCCTTGTGATTCCATATTTGTGTCGGTTCATGTTTCAACCCTAGTAGGAGAGGCTTTAGTTGTGGATCAGGTGTACCAATCCTATCTTATTACTTTGGCTGGCTATGAGACTTGGGTAGATTTGATTATATCAGATATTGTAGAGTTTGAAGTTATCTTAGGTATGGATTTGTTGTCTCCGTATCATGTTATTCTTAATTGTTATGCCAAGACTGTTACCTTAGGCATACCAGGTAGATTGAGGATTGAGAGGGCTGGTTTGAAGGGTTCCTATCCTAGTAAAGCATGTCTTATATTAGGGCCCAAATGTTGATTGATAGGGGATATTTGGCTTATTTGGCTTTTATTTGTGATACTGCTGTTGAGTCACCTGCTATAGAGTTTATTCAGTGGTTTGTGAGTTTTCGGATGTGTTTCTTATAAATTTACCAAGAGTCCCTTCTAATTGGGATATTGATTTTTCCATTGACCTTGAGCTAGGCACTAAGCCCATTTCTATCACACTCTATCTGATAGCTTCAGCTGAGTTGAAAGAGCTAAAAAAGTAGCTCCAAGATCTGTTAAGCAAGGGCTTTATTTGCCCTAGTATTTCACCTTGGGGTGCCCTAGTCTTGTTTGTAAAGAAGAAGAATAGATCCATGAGGATGTGTATTGATTATAGACAGTTGAACAAAGTGACTGTCAAGAACAAGTACCCACTTCCTCGCATAGATGATTTATTTGATCGGCTTTAGGGAGCTGTGCTATTTTCTAGAATTAACTTGAGGTTTAGGTATCATCAACTTTGGATTCGGCCATCATATATTCCCTAAGACAGCCTTTCGGACTAGGTATGACCACTATGAGTTTTTTATTATGTCCACTGGTTTGACTAACGCCCTTGTAACTTTTATAGAGTTGATGAATAGGATGTTCCGACCGTACCTGGATTCATTTGTGTTTATGTATCGATGATATCTTGGTCTACTCCAAAATCGAGGAAGACCATGTGAGGCATTTGAGGATTGTGCTCGAGAGGCTTAGAGAGGAGACACTTTATACAAAATCTCCAAGTGAGAATTTTGGTTGAGTTCAATAGTATTCTTGGGGCATGTGGTTTCCAAGAAGGGTATTCGAGTTGATCCAACAAAGATTTAGGTTGTTCGGGGTTGGACTAGGCCCACCTCAGCTATAAAGATTCATAGTTTTGTGGGCTTGGATGGTTATTATCACCATTTTGTTTAGAGTTTCTCCACTATTGCTTCTCCACTGACTAGACTTAGAAGAATATTGTATTCCATTGGTCCGATGAATGTGAAGAGAGCTTCCAAAAGCTCAAGTTATTATTGACTACAACCGCTATTTTGACATTACCGGAGGAGGGTGTGGATTTCACTGTTAATTGTGATGATTCAAGAGTGGGGTTAGGTGGTGTGTTAATGTAGAAAGGGAAGGTTATTGTTTATGCTTCTTGACAACTGAAGGCCTATGAGAAGAACTACCCTACTCACTATTTGGAGTTAACTGCGGTTGTGTTTGTGTTGAAGTTGTGACTTCACTATCTATATTGATTCCATTGTGAGATCTTTACTAACCATCACAACCTACAGTATATCTTCAGTTAGTAAGATCTAAATTGAGGCAAAAAAGACTATGACTTGACTATTCTCTATCTTCCCAGAAAGGCCAATGTGGTGGCTGATACATTGAGTAGGAAGACTTCTAGCATGGGGAGTCTAGCAACTATCTAGATGGAGAAGAGACCATTGGCTAGAGATATTCAGAGATTGACCAATAGGTTAGTGAGATTACAATTACAAAGTAGGGTGGAGTACTTGCTTCCATTGAGGCTCGCTCATCTTTTATGGATCATATTTGTGAAAGGCAGTTTGAGGATGAGAAGTTGTGTATTATCCAAGATAAGGTGACTAGAGGTGAAGCCAGAGAAGAAATGCTTGATTTTGATGATATTTTGAGGATTGGGAGTCGTATCTGTGTGTCCAAGGTATGTGATTTGATCAGGTTGATACTTGAGGAGGGTCATTATGCTAGATATTTTATTCATCTAAGGGCAGCGCAGATGTCACGACCCGGATAGGGGGGCCTAGATGTGACATGGCGAAAGAGGACCCAAAGACCCTCGATCAAGCCATCATAGCA